>JAGDQP010034563.1:2025-20040 GCA_022664845.1 Lepisma saccharinum | reverse complement strand
CGGTCGCCACGACACCACTGCCAACCCATACATCTGACGTGTTGCCAACTACAGGTGTTTCCATTATTCTGATAAGCATCTGTATATATATATATATAAATCACAGCCATATTCAATCCACTAGTGGATGAGGCCTCTCCGCGAAGGGAGGAGTTGGTCTACTGCTCCCACGCTGACCAGACGAAGCTTTCACAGTGATCGCCTCTGTCTTTTATTCAGAGGAGCTCCTCACAATGCTGGGTCAACACCGACATTTTTGAGCCCCCACCGGGAATCGAACCCGGGACAGCTAGCACTGAAGTCGAGCGCGCTACCGACTAGGCTACGCAGGAGCTCATATATATATATATATATATATATATATATATAGATAGATAGATAGATAGATAGATAACAATATCTTTCACAGAAAGAACGGCTAAAACAAGGTTCAGTTTCTTGTATACAAGTAAGATATTTCGAGCGCGCACATTTATATATAATAAATTACTGTATAATAAATAATCCGGAAGGTTCCAGGTATTGTAAAGTATTGATGATAGTAGTATAACATTCAAGGAAAAGTATGCTCTACTTTCATGTTAATTCTATGTTCCATAATGCATAACTGCAGGAAGGAAATTTAGATGATTAATTGCTAATTACCAGGTGTGTAAATATGAAACAGGAATTTGTGCATAGACGGCGTTAGCTGTCACTGTGGTTACCGTAAAACTACGTCCTAGGCGCCACTTGCTTGTTTCGACTGCTGATAACGATTTGCAACTCACAACCAGACAAGTTTCATGTCATAGTGTAATGTTTAATAGCGTTGAACGTGACGCAATTTGTACATACAAACTACGATGTGCGGACAACATTGATTTTTTTTTACCATTTGAAGAAAACTGCTCCAGAATCGCATCGCATGCTTGTCGAAGCTTACGGTGATCATGCTCTTCGTAAGTCACAGTTCCATGAGTGGTTTACAAAATTTAGGACTGGCGATTTTGACGTGAGAAACGAAGAACGGGGAAGATGACCGAAAAAGTTTGCAGACAGCGAAATACAAGCTTTCTTGGATGGGGATGACGCTCAAACGCAGCAACAACTCGCAGATCAATTAAATGTGACACGAGAAGCAGTTTCCATACGTTTAAAAGCCATGGGCAAGATTCAGAAGGTGGGATAATGGGTTCGATATGCATTGACTGAACGACAGCAGGAAAACCGAAAAACCACTTCCGAAATTCTGCTCACCAGGTACAAAAGGAATTCATTTCTCCATCGAATTGTGACTGGTGACGAAAAGTGGATCTATTTCGAGAATCCTAAGCGTTAAAGATCGTGGGTAGCTCCAGGAGAAGCGGCGACATCGACTGCAAGACCAAATCGCTATGGACTGAAGAAAATGTTATGTATTTGGTGGGATCAAAAGGGAGGGGTCTATTATGAACTGTTGAAACCTGGCGAAACTGTTAATACCCAGCTTTACCCACAACAAATAATCGATTTGCATCAAGTTTTGCGGGAAAACGACCAGAACATGACCAAAGACAACATAAAGTGATTGTGCTTCACGATAATGCACCCTCCAACACAGCAAAACCGGTCAAGGAAACCACTGCGACGTTTGGCTAGGAAATCCTTCCGCATGTGGCTTACTCACCAGACTTGGCGTCTTCCAATTTTCACTTATTTCTATCCATGGGACACGCACTTGCTGACAAGCGCATCACATCTTACGAAAATATCTTGATGGCTGGTTTGCAGCACAAGAGTCAGTTTTTTTTTTGTCTGGCATCCATACATTGCCGGAAAGATGGCAGAAATCTATCGCTAGCGATATCCAATACTTCGAATAAAATAGTTCTTTGCATTGTCATCCAATCACTGTGTCTTTTCTGTACATAAATTCCGGTTTCATATTTAAGTACTTGGTAACTTATAATTAATCGTTGTTTATTTTACAAAAGCATTGACTATCAAACAAGCATTGTCTCTTTTGATATTGGACAAAATTCAATAACATTTGTACAAACTTAGCAGACAATAAAAAATCTCAGAACATAATAGTACGATGAAGGCGTGTCAACTGTTATTTCAATTATATTCGTCGTCTGATTGAACCAAATAATCACACTTGGGACATTCCCTGGTTTGTATTGTAAAAAGTAGTTTTAAATGTAAGCAACCACGCACGGTACTTCTCGCGTCTTTAGAGCACGTCTGTCACATTTCCATTTCTCAAGATTTACAGGTGAACAATTTAAAGGTTGGAACTTCCGTTAAAATTAAGGAATGGTATTAAAAATGTGAAACCTTGGGATGATATAGTGTTGTCCCTTAGATTCTTCACAAATATTAGAAGAAAGATATGCTTCTGAGCCACCAGAATTGCAGGATAACTTTTGTTAAAATTATACTAGTGTGTATCTCACCACGGCTGTTTTGCAGAGTAACATAACAGAATTATTATAACTTCTTTCTATGTAACCTGCTTTATTATTTTTAAAAAATCATCAGGTGAACTGTAGAGGAAGGAGAACTGTAGAAAAATTAGGAACAAAGACCAGGAGAACATTCTGGACGCTTGTTCTAAAGTCCGTTGCGCACCACCCGAAGTCAAAACTGAGGGTACAAAGGAGCTTCTCGGAAAACTATTATACGGATCGGGGCAAGCGTGGAGAAGAGAGCAGCTGGGATTTACTCTATCTATAGAACTTAAGACAGGGCCAAAAATTATTTTACTGTATTTAACCTTGACTGTATATGCCTCTCTAGATCCAGGTCTCCATAAAAATTAGACATCCTCAATTTCAAAGTAATTTAAAGGAACAAAACTATATAATATAGTTTGATATTGATCTTTCGGATGGCAAGTATACCGCACTAGGGATGTTCGCACGTCCGAAGGCAATTCCGGAATTCCGAACACCCCTATATCGCATATTTCTCGACGTAAACGTTGAACTGACAGGAATGAAACCAACCAGTCTCAAAGACTCTCTCTCTCCCTGTGTATTTCTAAAAGGGAATTTTCGTGTTTGTGAGGAAAGTTTATGGAATGAGAAGCTTACAAGTAGAATGAAAATTTTGTAAATTCTTGTATTTCTTTTCTCGCATTATCTAGCTAAGATGGAAGATAACAATAATAATGTTAATGATAGCTAAACAACTTAGACTTGCAATTCTACTAGCAATTGCGAATTCTCGGTGTAACGGTATGCCTAAGCAACACGGCCGGCAAGCTTGGATCTATGAGACAAGTTGTCGCGAATGAAGTATGAGTTACTGGTTCCGTTCCTCTGAAGAGACGGTCGCCCGCGGCCCACTGGTTGTGAACCTGAGTTGGTGAGCTACTGGTTCCAGATCGCCGAAGAAATATGGTCGCCCGCAGCCCACTGGTTGTGGAAAGGTAGTATGAGCTACTGGTTATAGACCTACGAAGAGATATGGTCGCCCGCGGCCCGATGGTTGAGGAAAGGTAGTATGAGCTACTGGTTCCAGAAGTCCGAAGAGAAATGGTCACCCGCGACACACTGGTTTTGAATCTGAGTTGCTAAACTACAGGTTCCAGACATCCGAAGATATATGATCGCCCGCGGCCCACTGGTTAGGAACCGGAGAAGTGTGTAGATTCCGTACCTAGTAGAGAAGCAGTCATTGGTGAAACTCAATGAAGCTGGAGAGAAATCGTTAATAAATAAAAACCATGTGGTTCGAAGGAGTAAAAGCAGAAACCACAATTTGCACCGATTTCACCAATCTAACACTGATCTAACGACAGGGCACATGCTGTCCGGTTTATACAAAAGCATACGACAAATTACGATGGTTGCCGATGTGCATAATTGAGTAATTATAAAAAAAAAATATTTTTTTTTAACAAAATTACAGTACGAACCAATTCATATCTTCAGTTAACTAGTATTAAAAGTTATTTTAAAAAATAACCGGAAAACAACAAGAATTTCTGAATATTGCAAGAGCGTGACCCATCTTTTGAACTGCAAGAATAATTTTGTATACGCATACAGCTACTAAATAGTGAACGCCCTTCTGTTCAACACTATTATATATGGCGCCCAATCGTGGCATCGAGCCCTGGCACATTGACATACACACGAAAAGAGCACTACAAAATAGTCACAATCACGCATCACTCATACACATATTTACACACATAAGGCTAATCTCATAGACCAGTCATTGAGATCACTAGAATAGCTCGAACCTGAATATATATATTATCATAATCATATTCAGCAGTTTCCTATCCACTGCTGGATGAAAGCCTCACCCTATTCTTTCCACATACCTTGGTCTGCTACTATCCTCATCCATGTAGCTCCTGAAAAACGCTTGATCTCATCTACCCATCTTACATTTGGACGTCGTCTCGGTCGTTTCTTTTCTCTAGGAATCCACTGTAGTACATTTGTCGTCCACATTCCATCTATTCGTCTAGCTATGTGACCGGACCATCTACACTTCATCTTCTTCGCAGTCTTGATTACATATTCTACCTTTGCTTGCGCGCAAATCCATGCATGTGTCATCCTGTCCTTCCTGGTTAGTCCTAACACGCATCTTCACATTGCTCTTTGTGTGACTCTCAATCATCGAGTCGTTTCCGAATTCAATGTCCAAGTTTTACAGCCGTTCATCATCACGGGTAAGACATATTGATTATAAACTTTACGCTTCACACATATTGAAAGTTTCCTTTTGAAAATAAAGTGTAGTTTTCCAAACGAACTCCACGCCATTTTACATCTTCTATGTATTCATCAGTCAACTTTGAATTCGATGTTTTGAGCTGGCTCAGATAAACATACTCATCAACTATGCCTATTGTCTTTCCGTTAATGTTCACTTCCCCCTTTGCAGCATGTTGGTTGTACATTACTTTTGTTTTACTTAAGTTCATTTTAAGCCCTATTTTCGAACTCTCGTTACTAAGTTCTTCCATTCTGGTTTTTAGTTTTTCTGCACTTGAAGCAAACAGGACTATATGATCAGCGAACCGTAGGTGATGAAGAAGTTCGTCATTAATTTTAATTCCAACTTCATCCCAGTTTAAATTTAGGAACACTCTCTCCAGGACTGCAGAAAATTGTTTTAGAGAAACTGAATCGCCTTGCCGTACCCCTTTTCCAATTTAAAATTTTTCACCTTCTTGATGTAGTTTAATAACAGATGTGGCAGTCGAGTAAATGTTTCGCAGTAGCTTGATGTATGCACTTTCGATGCCTTGATGTTCAAGTGATTTAAGTAATGATGTCAAGGAGACCGAATCGAAAGCTTTTTCAAAATCTATGAATCCCAAACATAGTGAAAGTTCATATTCACTAGTCCTTTCCATAACTTAATTCAATGTTTCTATGTGGTTCATTGTTCTAAATCCACGACGAAATCCGGATTGTTCCCTTCCCTGGTTAAAATCTAAGTTTCTTTGAAAACGATTCAAAATAACTTTGTTGAACATTTTGTATAGGACTCACGTTAAACTTATTGGTCTGTAGTTTTCCACGCGTTCTTTGTCCCCTTTCTTGTACAACAAAATAACGTCATTATTCCGACTTAAGGGCATTTCTTTCTTCCTCATGCACATCGAGAATAGTTTAGCATCTTCAACTTTCATTTTTTCACCTCCCCATTTAAACATCTCTGCTGTGAGTCCATCTTATCCTGGGTACTTTCCGTTCTTCATCCCTCAAAGTACTTTATCCACTTCTTTCATTAAGTCTGGGACTTCATCATTCTCTTCTGAGTCTTCATTTACTAGTTCTTACTCGGAGTAGTACAATTCTGTGTAGAAATTTTCAAGTATGTGTACAATTTCTTCCTTATTTCGTGTTATGGTCCCGTCAGGTCTCTTAACTGTAATTATTGGCTTTCTCCCTATCATGAGCTGCTGTTTGACTTTCATCAGGCTCTTGTTTTTCTCGATTGTATCTGGTGTAGTAAAAAGTAATCCATTCTTTTGCCAATAGATGGCTTCAGTGATCTGTATATCGCGTTGTATAAGTCCGATCGGGTTCAACGAGATGGCGTTCAAACGATGAGATTGCGTACTACAAACACTGTTCAGATAGTTGTGATGACTTGACTCAGTGTTGAGTGAGTGCGCGTCATAATGGACACTAGCAAAGAGAAAATACGCTATATTTTACATTTTTTCTTCGATAAAGGCGAAAACACAAGCCAGGCGGCTGCTAATGTGAATAGTGTTTATGGTCCTGACAGTGTAACAGCCAATCACGCGCAATTTTGGTTTCGTCGATTCCGTGCCGGTAATTTTGACGTCAAAGATGTACCACGCACTGGAAGGCCACGTGTCGATAAAATCATGGACATTGTCGCGTCCGACCGTCATGTAAGCACTGTTTCGATTGCCCAAGAGCTAAACATTGCACAAAAAACCGTGTGGAACCATTTACATAAGGCAGGATACAAAAAGAAGCTTGATGTATGGGTGCCACACGAGTTAACGCAAAAAAACCTCATGGACCGAATTTCCATCTGCGAATCGCTGCTGAATCGCAACAAAAGCGACCCATTTCTGAAGCGGTTGGTGACTGGTGATGAAAAGTGGATCACTTACGACAACGTCAAGCGAAAACGGTCCTGGTCGAAACGCGGTGCGCCGGCGCAAACGGTGCCCTAGCCAGGATTGACGGCCAGGAAGGTTTTGCTGTGTGTTTGGTGGGATTGGCAGGGAATTATCTACTATGAGCTGCTCCCCTATGGCCAAAACCTTAACTCGGAACTATACTGTCAACAATTGGACCGTCTGAAGGCAGTAATCGCCCAGAAGCGCCCAGCTTTGGCCAATAGGAGAGGCATTGTGTTCCACCAGGACAACGCCAGGCCACACACATCGATAGTGACTCGCCAGAAGCTCATTAAATTTATTTATGGCCTTCTGGCATATCAGGCTCAGGAAGGATTACGAGTTTGGAAGCGGAAGTTAGTAGATAATTGGCTAGGCCTAGTTTGTAGGCAACATCTCGGCATTTGCCTTGTGTGACTATGGCATTGCCCAGTGTGAGTGATTGGAAAAACCTCAGTTACGATGGGCGGCCACTGGGGTCATTTCTAGGACCTTTGGATTGGTAGAACAATGCACTACGAACTGAACTTTGCTCGTCCTGTAACTATACTCCAATATAAACATTTTCGATTCCCAAAGATATTTCGATATGAACGATTTTCGATGTTCATTCTAAGTTCGATATCGAAATTCAGAAATCGAACAGCCCAAGTCTGGAAAAATCCTGGTAAACCTATCAGGATGTCTGATCGTTGGTTTCAACCCAATACCTCCCGAATCCTAAGAGTAACAACTGACCCACAGCTGCCTAGTGAATTTTTTGGTATCTGGATTGACTTGGCTGTTTCTAAGTCAAATATACTCAAACCTAAAGAGTTTATAACTGGAAATTGCAACTATGATTAGCAAAAGATTTCGTTTGTAAAGCTTGGTCGATCGATATACATACATTTTGAATATCGGTACTGTACTACCGAGCGGCCGTAGATCACTGGTAGAGCGTAGGCTTAGCATTAGGGAGATTTTGGGATTGATACCAGAACCGACGACCATCCTAACTGAGGTTTCTCTAGGGCATTTTTCAGACACACCAGATAAATGACGGGATGGTACCTTCAACTTAGACCTGGGCTAACCATTTCCCACATACTGTCCTCTATCCTGTTACGATGTGAGCATTAGTTACCTAAAGGCCATAAATAAATTTTCAAAAAAATTCATGTAGCACCATATAAATTACTAACCGGAAGTAGCTAACAGAAAATGGCCACCATTGGTTTCAATCGATTTATTTTGTCCAACTGTGGAAATGCATATCGTTCTTGACACGGAAATATATATCGTAAACAACTGCATTTTAAATAAACTTCATTTTTTTTTACCTTAAACTGCTATACTGGCAGTGTAAACAAGTTAACACACGGTCTTCATAAGGGAACAAGGATTTTTTTTACAAGGATCAAATTGATTTATGGGCAAAAGACATTATTTTATATATAGGCATACTTTCACTTAATCTTTCAATTTAAGTCTCATTAATTTACTTCTTGCGTGGTTTACATATGAGTCTCTTTGATCAAAAATGCATTTGTGAAATACAATATTTCATGATTCCTGAACACATTGCTAAAATAAAATGACTCGTGATGAGAGTTACGACATATTGCGGTGTCATGAATTGTTCCAAATTGTCGCCATTTTGATTTGTATGAAAACAACTTTATCACACGCATTAGATCACACGATATTCTCATATAAAATTATTACACTAGGTTTATAAAATATTAAATAAAATAAGGTTATATAGAAAGTTAGTTTCCATGTACGTTATTTACTGCGACACAGGAGCCTGAAGAACAAACTGTTATTGTTTCCCCTTCTTTCTTGAAATCTAAAAAACTTCAAAAAGTAAATTAAAGTAACTAGTAGACAGTTCAGAAAAGGGTTATACTACTAAAACAGTATACCTGGCAACACGTAAACAGGAGACACCTGTCCAAAAGATAATGTGTTGCTTTTAAGAACTTCAGTTAAACAAAAACAATCCGTTGATAAAGAAATGTATGTTTTTCTTCTTCTTTAATCCACACAAAGGATTTGAGTATTTCCCCAATTTTGTATAGAAAGGAACGTAATTTTGTATAGAAACGAACGAAAGGACTTTCTTAACTTTAATTTGAGCAGACATAATAAAAAGGAAAATATTTAACAATGACAATACAGCAGAGATTACGGAAGGATTTTCAGTTTGGGAGTGTGTAATAGTTTTGCACATTTTCTACCGATTTTTGACTGAAAAAATTTTAGCGTTTTGGGGGGGGGGGGATTCTCGAGCATTTCGGGAGTGATACCACCACAGGGTCTGTCTGGCGGAATTACTGCAATAAGCCTCAAATTGAAATTTGGAAGCTCGGTTTGTCATGGTGCCTGCAATTTTGATTGTTTTTATAAAGGCTTTTTTACAGTCTCAGAAGGTAAATATCGGGTAGTACGCGTACTTTAACGGGCGACTTGTGCGCTTTATTCGTAGTCAATCTTATCTTAAAAGTGATGCAGTGACGTACGGAGCCGCTGTAGCTCAGAGGTAGAGCGTTGGCGTAGCATTCGGGAGGTCAGAGTGGGTTCGATCCCAGCGGCCGACCATCCTGACAGTCTTTCCTGTCACAACAGGCCGGGATGGCATCTTCAAGATAGGCTCTAACCGACACCTTCACCAATACTTTTCCCTCCCCTATCCTGACCTGAGCCTTAGATGCCTAGAGGCCATACAATTCAATTTATGTAGTGGTCAAGACAAGCTTAGGATGCAACTTAGGATGCAGGTTAAAAAAACTGGAAGGATGTATAGTTTAATTTGTTTACCTATGCATATTTGTACAGAGTTAAATTATTAAACCGGAAAATAGGTTCTAACGTTAGAGTAGAATTTTGATTAAGCACCTTAGCAAACTTGAGACTTTCTAAGAATGGAACCTACAGTTTATGTTAAATTGGCATCTCAACGCTATACCTTCAACCTACCTGATAGAGAGATAAATTATGCATATTAAACTCTTCTTTAAGACTGTGCATTTAGAAAGACGGTTCATAAGCACAAAAATCACACTAGTACTATATAAATTACCTGAGCCACTCCATTTTCTTTAAAAAAATAATGAGGAGGCACAAATAAAAATGACAAAGAAAATGTAAGCTATTATTGGGGTGTAATAAGCTTGGAAAAAGTGTAAAAAAATGTACAGAATGTGAGATAAATGTGCTCCCTTAATAGTGCTGAAAAAGTGTTCGAAAGCGCTAAAAAAATGATCTTAGGATTATAGTGCTTTTATTATGTTCAATAATGCGCTCCGATTTATGTAGTACTTATAATGGAACACATTCGAACACTTCACAGCACTTTCTTACACAATTGGTATACTTTTAAAACACATTCCTGCTTTTGAAAGTGCCCTAAAAGTGTGTTTTTTTACAGTGTGAAAACGCGAAGATCGATTTTTTCCTCTACGCCCTCATTTTTCCAGGGGGAGCCCTTACGAGTGTTATTTGGAAAACAGTGCCCATTGGTTGACACGCGAGTTACGTCATAGTTTGGACTCAGTAGTCTTTCCTTGTAGTTATTTTGTCCCAATAAAATCTTACAATTTACCATATGGAATCTAATAATATCCTTTATTACCGATATTAATAAAGAACGATCCCCTTTTGAATGATACTAAAAGGAAATGTTTGTAATTTACAAATACAAATACGAACAAAAGCTTAAATTTAAACAAATGATTATGAAAACATTTACAATTAATGAAACGCACCTCATACCTGACATCTCTTAATCAGAACTTAAAGAAATGGTCTTTGCACTAGATAAACTCAATCTTTGCACAAGATAACAATAACTAAAATAATGTTAACGTGCCACTGAAAAACAATTGGGATTTTGAATCAATGAATTAGTATTTGGGACATATTACTGACATTTATCTTCCTTGCTATATTTCAATGGGATTTGTTATATTTCTAAAACAGTCATGATTTTACTAAAACCGCATTATTATTATTATTAACCGAGCACCAAGGAGCCAATGTTAATGTGCTGATACTAAAAGCGGATCTATCCAATCGAAATCTCGGGGCAACTTATCCAAATTTTGCTTTTCCTTCATCACTGTTTCAAAGCAACTGCCGGAATGGTACTTTCTTTTAGACCAGGGCATCTTCTTTCCCCCATTTACTTTTTCATCATTTAATTTTGTTGCTTGTACACATGCATAATTACTTTTGGACTATATTCAAAAAGATTAAAAATAAAAATAAATATTTATTTCTAGAATTTTCATAATAATAATAATAATAATAATAATCATAGTGGAATGAGAAACGCTTAACAATATAACCCTCGAGTTATACTGATGCTGAAGCGTCATAATTGCATGTATGGGTTATTTTAGTGACTTTCAACTTTGGTCGTTCACGATTATACGAGTGCAATGCTTATTAAAATTCATAAACACTCATACCCAATTCGGGATTCGAACTTGCGACTTTGAAGGAGCTGATCTAACTCCTATGGCCATGCTACTACCTCGGTCAGCGATTTGAAAGCGTTTCGGGATAAATATGTACTCTTTGCTTAAGCATAAAATAAAATATATGCCCATGTATAATGTACATTGTCGAAAGATTGCCAATAATATAATTAATAACATACAAGAAGATGACGATTTATATGCTTTTATTCTTTCGTAGAGGAAAGAATTATATACATAACTTTTCAATCTTATGGTTTCTGAGATCATAAATACATAATACGACCAGAAACTATGACACATTTGAATCGACATGTGTGGGCCTATTGAACAATATCAAGTTGTTGAGGAGATATATTAATACAATTTTAAAATTTATTATATATCCAAGGTGAAATTTATGAAAACGGCCGTGGCGATTACCATCCCGGCATTCGCTTGTAGGTCAGAAGAACTTTATTTAGGACGGCCAGATCAAAGATTCGAACCCAGATCTTCCCTATTAAAAAACATGCAAAGTATTACAGCTAAAAGCTCCATTTATTATCACTCAGTTTGCATCCTAATAAAATCTATATTTAAATATATTTCCTTCCTGCATATTTCAAATTGCAAAATACGCAAAATAAACGATCCTGTACTAAATAGTTTTCTAAGTGGTTGGTAGTACAGTTATACCTCATTTGGAGTTTCGCTTTAAACACTTGGACGGTATCCATGCCAATTCGATACATACATAGGTGGAGGGCCACCTGCTCGTAACTTGTTTTCCTTAAAGGTCAGTTTGATGACAGACCGTATCTCTTGCATAGTTTTATGGAAGGAACTGTACGTAATCAATTTTAGACCTATTGCGCTGAATTTGTCATTTATTTTACATACTAAAATCTACTCCTCTTTAATAGATATTTATATTTGAGGAAAGAATGACATCTAACATCTTTATTGTTAAGTTCTGTAGTTTTACAATTTGCAGGTGCACATTTGTTGTGATTATTCACCATTTAAGCATACATGTGCATTGTACAATTTATATACACACAATAAAAAATATAATACACATCTATAGACGAAATAGATTTATTTAAATTCATAGAAAAGCGCACTGTGATAATTTAACGTGCGTGTTAACCCACGTAGACAGAGCAACTACAGACAGGTGTCCAAACTGTGACGTCATCCAAAGCGAGTCCACAGTTGAACATCACCGCGCGTGACGTTAAGAGCCTACTTGATAATACTTTAGCTATCTTGCCCTCTACGTATGTAAAAGTGTTTCGACAATAAGTAAAAAATCTTCGTTCAAACAGCTATAAGTTTGATCGCCACTAGAATTGTTCAATCATTCAGAACTTCGTCTTTTCTTATTAGAGCTTAGTAGTGAACTCAGCACACTATGTAATAATAAAATGCCTTTTGAACGACTCCTTGCAAAGTCACAAAGATATCGTATGAACACACGTTACCATCACGAATTCTTACCTACCATCTGGTGGTAAAATTTTCAATCGATATCTTGCGTAGAAGTAATTTGTTCCCTCAACAAACTTTCATAACTTAATTGATATATTTCAATGATATTTTAACTTCTAGTTTAAGTTGAAGTGAATTTTATGAAGTTAAAGTAAAGATTATGGCTGTGTTTGTCTCGGGAGTAAAAGTGAGTGAAGAGTCGGTGTTACCCTTGATATTGAATTATATAACTTACAATCAGGGTTAAATTACTTCCAAGGTCCTCTGTTTCTTCATATGTAATCTAGAATGCAGCAGCTGTAGTGTGTGTGGCGTGAAGATATACATACTTGGATCAAGGTTAAAGGTTTGTGACAGACAGGGTGTATGGTCTAATGCATGGATGTCCATTTTGGCTTGACCACCTAAGCCTCACATTTCATCACGGAGTTCACCCGGTTAAAGAGTGGGGTCCAGGATTGTAACCACAGGGTGCCGTGCCCCCCAATCGAAAATTGGAAATATACACTAGATATAATAAGTTTCACCCACTTGCTACATGATACCTGTAGGTCAGTCCATCTGAAATAACCTAGCTTGTCTGCTTCACACCTTTCTAAAAAATATATAATTATATCACTCTCGTGATAGTGCTAAACGAGAATTATTTTTTTTTTACAAAAATATATTAATTAATTGCAGCCATTTTTGTATTGCGGTGCATGCCAAGTTTTGTGTTAGCAGACGTTTACGGTATATGTATATTTGAGAAGAAGGTTATCTTAGAACACTGAAACAAACACCATTCTTTCCTTTAAAATCCGCTCGATAATTTTACCCCTATGCAAGAAAATCCTAAAACGTAATAGAACTATGTTATAGTTGAAATAATAAGAATTCCAGTTTTTAGGGCGCTTTTCGGGCCGGAAGGGATTGAATGTATCAAAGTTAATTTTTTGTTTACTTGTAACATATCAAAACGTGTGTTCCAGATTGATACATGCTACCTTAATATTTTATATAATTGTTACAATTCAAAATTTCGTATTTTATGCATATTTGAGTCTTGATATCTTTGGTGGAAGAAAATAAAAAAAATATTTTTTTTCACACGTTAAACATTTATGCTACAGTAATAATTTGAACTTTAATATTTGAATTTGAAGAGAACTACAAATGTGGTGGAAATTGGGGTGAATAATGCTCGTGCGCGCTATGGTTTAAATATTGCATACCTTTATCTCTGGTGGGAGACCAGATATTTTTTTTTTTTTACACGCTAGACACTTCAAGAGAAACTAAGTAGACATTTTAACATTCATATTTGAGTTTGAATGAAGTTACAGATTTGCAAGTTGGGTGTGAATAATGCAAGTTGGGGTGTGAACAATAATAACACGCTTTGTAAAATGTTATATTACCACCAGAGTGCCAAAGAAAGATGTGAATACGTAAAGCAGATCCTGAAATATAATTGTAAGAAAGCTCATTTTATATATATACATATATCCGGTGTTTATTTGGCAACATGGCTGCTCCGCATTTCCACTATGTCTTTTTTCATTCCATTGGGCAACTATGCCTTTTGAAAAAAGTTGCCACCTTTTTATGTATATGTGAAGCGCTTATACAACTGTCTTCATCTCTTATAGCTTAAGTATATCAATTATCATTACAGCAGCAAAATTGTTCTTCAAAATTCTAATGATAATAAATAATTTCTTTTAAAAAACATTCTTTATACGAGTTACCGAAACACCCACGACCATTATTCACCCCGAATTTGCAAATCTGTAACTTCCTTCAAATTCAAATGTCAAAGTTGAAATTTCTACTGTAGCTCCTAACTTACACTGTAAAAAATAGAACACTTTTTTTACACTTTTTTGAACACCTTTGAGCACTTTCTGGAAACGACTTTAGCTCACTTTCGAACACTTTAATAGTGTCCAAACGTGAACCAAAGTGCTATGAAAGCGTCTCAAAGGTGTTCAAAAGTGTGAAAAACTGTCCAAATGTGTTCCCTTAATAGTGCTACAAAACTGCTCAAAAGTGCATAAAAAGTGCCCTTATTTTAATGTGTTCTAAAAGTGCATTTTGGAAACGACTTTTGCCTACTTTCAGGACACTTTATTTACTTTCAAGCACTTTTGGAACATTTTAAAAGCACTTTCTCGACAGTTTCATACATAATATTAGGTGTCATTCAGATATTACGTCAGCGTATTTTTGGTCAATTTAGACCCCTTCCCCCTTAGTAAGCAACATTAACTGGATGTCCTATCCCTAATACTTAGACGCCCAGCAAAAGTAAACAAAGCTTGAACAACCTCGCCCCAGAATGCTTATGTAATACTTGAACGACTCCTGACAAAAAATGTATATGCTTCAAATACATATTTAACTTTGGCGCGTATTATCAAAATTTATCTTTGTTTTACTATAAATAACGAATTTTGATACTACTTAGTAGTTGTATTTGAAGCATATACATATTTTTGTGTCAGAAGTCGTTCAAATAATACTTCTGCTTTCTATGGCGAGATTCAAACTCTACTTATTTTGGGTGGGCTTCTATGCATTAGAGATAGGGCATCTACTTAATGTTGCTTACTAAGAGAGAGGGATCCAAATTCACCAAAAATGCGCTGACATAAAATCTGAACGACACCTAAAATATTTAGCTGCGGCGCATATCAAAATTTATTATATCCACTTTATTACTAAAAGCTTGCTTAGCAAAAAATTTAAATATTTTTTATCTATGGCTAAAATGTTGCGAATTGAAACCCCATTTATCCGTGTTAAAACGGCTTCGAATTCACCTATTATGATTTTAGCAAATGTTTCCACTGTTGATATAACGGATTTTTTATACTATACGCCGCAACTTTAACTTCAACCGGGAATCTTACGCAGGTAGTAAGTCGATATAGTTGGTAAAAAAATGTATTAAAAAACAACACTGGGTACAAGAAAAACAGGCTGTAGTATAGTTTTTGACCTGCAATTTGCGTGCCTTAGTTGGCCTGGGCTGGACATTCCGACTGACTCCTTTCCGAATATTTGTCAGAGACGAATGTCTGGATGGTATCTTCCTTCGAGGATTGTCATATGCTGCTAGTCTACAAATAAAACATAAGAACACATGCAAAAAGAAATAATCATCCACATCAATAAAAATATATTTTGATTTTCCTAAACTCAGAAAATTTTATTTCTATAATAGTTTAATAGTAAATTGCAATACTCATTTAGTAAAAAATTTAGTAAAAAAAAAAGAAACTAGTAATGATTTTTTTTGTAAAAAACATTAAACTTTTCTTTTAAAGTAAAAGAAAAAGAACAGTCAGAAATGAAAATTGTTCACATTAAACACATGTAACTGTTTGTGTAAGTTTTCAACTTAATCCTTTAAACACACGGAAACATCAATATGTACTTTTCTTGGTCCCACAATGAAGGCATAGGTGTGCCGTGTGCTGGATAGGGTTCGGCCCCTGCGAGCCCTTTCTTAAATTGTTTGGAGAATACCTCTGACTGAAGGCCAAGTGGAGTGCCTGTGACCAGGTGCAGCGTTCGTAATTGCCCTCTTCGACGCATCCTGGAACAATAGATAGTATGAATTTACTATAATAATACATGAACCACATGGATATATAAAAGTGACATTTTTTGTGAGGAAATTAACAAATCAAAAAGCAAATATAGCAAATGAGCAGTCGTGTCTCAGTAAATAGATAATTATGATAAAAGGAATTAAATTAGCGGTAACAGCATTCTGGCTTACGCCCGTCCCGATCAGTAGATAGAGCGGTAATTGTCTTCGCATTTAGAAGATTCGAAACCGGTGACCAGCCATCCTGACCGGCCTTTTAGGGTTTGCTCTCAATCACACAAGCAAAATGTCGGGATTGTATCTTCAACAACGGCCCTGGTCGACGCCTTTCCACAGCCTTAGATGCCTGAAGTAAATAATAATAATAAACAATATACAGAACGGCTGTACCTCAGTCGGTAGAGCAATGCCTCAACAATCGGAAGTTTCTGAAATAGTCCCAGTGGCTTCTCATTCTGACTGAGATTTTGCCAGAATTTTACTTTAAGTATGTCAGGCAAATGTCGGGATAGTACTTACTAACTACGCTCTGACTGATATTTTCACACATCCTCTTCTCTACCCTATCCGGGCCTGACCTTGGGAATAAAAAGTATTATAATAATACTAATAATCGGAAGGATATTTCAGCCTGAGCAAAAGTTGACTAAAGGTCTTAAGAACTAAAATCCAGTTCCGGAACAACATTTGATTGGCGAGCACATTTCTGTCTTTGTGGCCCATCCTTTACTTATTTATTCTCATGTTTTCCACGGTTTCCATCAGAATCACCAGACAGATGACCTCTTTGAAACATTCTTAGCCTTTGGAATCCATATCCCAAAAGAATGTTTGGTGAGGATCGCAAGTAGCTCTAATTTCTGACAGACTTAGGACGTAGTTTCCACTTCAGTCCAGGATAGCACATTAAATTAATATCTTACCATACTCAAGTATTTAAATTTCTTTATTACCTTTAGGCAAATGTGGCTCAGACTGGATTGGGGAAGAGAGAGAGAGAGTAACGGAAGGTAATCGGCCAATTTCCGAGATACCATCTTGGCATTTTCCTGGTGTGACTAAAGAAAACCCTGGGAAATCTCAGGATGGGGGGCTGCTGGGATCGTTCCCAGAACTATAGGACTGCGCAATTAATCGATATATGGATAGGTCGATACTTTGAAGAATGGAAATATTGATACCATAAATCAAAATATCGAATATGGATAAACAATTTTTCGAGTTGATCGATATTCGATTTCAAAAGATTCTTCGATTCGATCGATATTCGATTTCCAACAATTTTTCGATATGAATGATTTCCGATTGCCAACGAATCTTCGATATGAACGATGTATGATATCCACCTGTCTTTATTAAGGTTGAACTGCGCTTAGCGGACCTAGGATGGCTGTTAACTTGACTACTTTACTTATCGGCCGTCCTCAGGCGAAAGAGGACGTAAACAAAAACATTCTTTAACCCGCACATATCAAGGACGAGTAGCAATGGATGAGCGACGAAATGATGATAGTCTAGGTTCTAAAAAAAAATATTTGAGCATTGAAGTAAAATTATTACTACGTAATTACTTTATTCTCTCTTTTCATTTTCTTTCGTTCGCACGTAATCCGAATTCTCGTTTTAAATATATACAGGGTGTTGCAAAATAACACTGACAAAACCACCTCACGAAATTCCTGACATGGAAATAAGTAAAACGTATAGACCATCCAGGAGGCAAAAATTTCAATGCCATAGGCTGACGAAAGTGTGAGAAAATGAACTTTATAGAGCTTATTATTTCCAATATCGTTAACAGTAGAACTGAGGCAACATAAGACCTGAGAGCCGCTCTATCCAAAAATGTATATTCTAAAATTAAGCAGTGCTCCTTCTTCATA
>JAGDQP010034562.1:0-20041 GCA_022664845.1 Lepisma saccharinum | reverse complement strand
AGGGAAATAGAAATAGAATAATATTTCCCTTCTCTCTGCTAAAACTTCTACTACTATTTCTAAGATATTCATTGTTGCAGTGTTTTCTAGGTATAAAAACTAAAAGTGTGTTAGAAGTGCTTTTCTCGATTTCCCAAAATTTATGGGGCTTTGACAAAAGCGGTTTTGGAAATGGACTACACATAATTTATGCCCATTACTTTGAATTAAATTCCTTGTTACTAAATACAACTTGCTAAATAATTACTATCCGTAGCAGTATAAGGATATCGAGCAAACACTGGGGCAATAACATGGCTATCGATCATAGTTTTCTGTTCTGGATCAATATTGGTTAACATTGGTGAGGTAGGCTAACAATATGTTGACATTCAATTCTATTACTGAAACTTAATAATCGTGTAGTATTTAAACTAGAAAACTTAAAAAATGGCAGATAAAATTTGAAAATTTGATAAATTATCACTGTCTGGAGATATCACTGCACGATATCGATTGACAAAGGGCGATATCGTTCGGAAGAGAGTTGTTTTTGTTAAAAAAAAAGTCTCTGTAATGAAAAAATAACAGGTGGTATGCATAAAACTTCTACACCCTCCCTGCTTTAAGCAATTCTGTAGTATTGAAACTACCGCCTGTATCACCTTTCATGTTTGAGTTGAAGAAGTGATCGACATAAATTCTCTGCGGATATCTCCGCAGCATAATGGTTAAAGGAACGAACCACAAATCACAAAGTTCTAGATTCGAATTCAGCCTGAGTGCGAAATTGTTCACCTTTATATCAAGACGATAGAACATGACGCATGATGAAATAAAGACAGGATCTAATCAATCACATTTTTCAAACAACTACAGTAAAAACGTTTAATAAAACAATAAATTTCTCTCACAATCAGTGGAAGATAGAGTTTTCCGGTAGCGATCAATATCGATCTCCAATATCAGAAAATTGTTTGCTATGCGATATCAGATAACAACATCGATTAAAATCGCGAATCACGCGTTAATGAATTCGAGCGACATCGATGTGCTACTGGGGATATTACTTTTGAGCTGATCTTTTATAATGTGGCCCTAGTCCTCTTCCTGCTTAGCCAATTTGGCCCGCTGACGAATAAAGTTGGAGACCCCTGGTGTAGACAAAAAAAAAAAAAAAAAAAAAAAAAAAAACAGTTCCATCTTAGAAACTGAGAACCAAGTGATTTTTCCAACAACCTAGCAATAGAAAACCTAATTTCTGTAATTCGATCACAATAACTTGATTGATTGCTGGAGGTTGTGCAAGTACACGGCGCTTAGTAGGGATGTTTTGAAGTCCGATCTCAATGAAGAATTCGGATATCAGTGAACAGGATATCGGATGTCGTTAGCAACACCAAGCCTTGCGTACAATACATGGATTTCATTCCCGGAGACAGGTGTATGAATCGAAGGTCGTTGGGTAGGATGAACCAATGCCATTATTTTATATGCAGTGATGAATTCAGACACTTTCACCCGGGGGAACCTTGAGTTCATTGGAGGGGGCGATAATTTTCAAAGAAATAAGTTCTATTTTTAATGGCTTACTTTTGTGCTGCTGACGAACAACAAAATATCAGGGACGTAAATACAATGTGGCGAGACACTACATTGTGGGTGAAAGGCAGGTGTCCAGAGGACCCTACAAGCGACATATAAATAGGTGGCCAATGAGTTACTGTGAAACCCAGCCAACATCGAAAGAGAAGTTGCCTCAATGTTCGATTTTATTTTATTTTATTTTATTTTATTTTATTAGGGTTGGTTAAAATGAGAGAAGTATGATAATATGCTTGGACGGGAATTTTCACCCAGTCTGGAGAGATTCTCAGTTTTTTAAATCTGGCAACACAGGTACGCACAGTTGGTGTATGGTTTTAAGATATGGGAAGATTTTGCTGTATTATGCGAGAGATGCTCCTAGAATGGCCCTAAAAGTTTCTTGCATGTGAGCTCAAAATTCTAGTTAGGCTACAGCAAAATAAATTCTCAAAATTAAAGACACAAGCACTATCTTCACTAAGTATATTATATAGTTTACCGTAGTGAAAACTAATCCCCTCATCCTTCGAAGTGGGTGCATGTTGAGTCCATAAAAATAATTATAAAATATACGCCCTTAATCCATTTTCGATTAAAAATGGACGTTATTGTGGTCTAAGGGTAGTTTCGATTTTTGGAAATTGCTGTTAATTTTATTTATACCATAATGAAAAACAAAAATGTTAGAGCTTGGATTCTACCAACAATCGCAAAGGCTCTGGTCTCTTGATAGAATTTGGTTCATGAGATATAAACTGGCTACAACGAAAACTTGGTTCATGGGGAATTTAATGATTATTTAATATATTTCATTTTTCCCTCTATAGAAGCGCTTATACTCAATTGTTAGGGAAATTTCATGTAAGTAGTCGGGGGTGGGGGCAAGCCCCCAGCTCCTTACAAAACTTACCGTTGTATATAGACAATTGTTTGCTATTTTATTTACCCTTTGCCCTTAGTGAAACAATTTCTCCGGGAAGGGGGAAGATCTCTTCCTTCCCATCATACCTTGCACGGAATCTCAACTGCATAATATACCACAATAATAAAAAAAATGATAGCTCGAATAAGTTAATGCAGCAGTTACACGCTGAAAACATAAGAGTTATTGTCCAAAGCTACAACTCCTACAAGTCTACCGTGCTGTTGAAAAATAGAAGTAATGTAAGAGCCATCTAGCGGTTAGATAGCGAAGCTTGTTCAACCCAAGAGACATCTAGTAATCAGTTAGCGAAACTTGTAAAGTGAGCAAAGAACTGCGTAGACGGCTTTAATGGGACTCTCTATTCCCTTCTCTTTGATAAAACCTATATTCAAGTACAGAAGCAAAAGGGGCATAGAACTAGTTTCAAATTACTACAACTTCGAATGACTATAACTGCAGCATGTATGGTTGAAACGTTGGAGCCATAATCCACAGCCTTAGTGAAAAAGAAAAGGGCCTGAAAATTGTAATGTACGTTAATTACATTAGTTTTGGCAACAAGGGATTCCTTCACAAGAGAAGCACGACTACTGGAGCATCTGTTTCTGTAGCCTATGTTGAACTAATATTGTCTAATAAAGGCCCCGTGAAACCCATACTTCAATATAGATTTCATGATGATGTAGAAATATTTCCTGGGGCGGAAGAACATCTTACATAGACAACTCACACAAAAAAGCAGGTGAACTTGAGTTCATACGTTAATGAAGCCAAGCTAGGATTAATTTCCTGTACGTTCCAATATGGAAGAGATCAAACGGGCGTCTGGAAACGCACCTATATCTCAAAGCTTCCACAGACTCGAAGTTTTACACACGGACTCGGCACAACTAACTGCCCTAAAAACTCATTTATTAAAAGTCAAGGATTACCTGTGGAAAGAATAGATAATGAACAGAAACTAACAAAGAGACTATAAGAAATGGGAAGAGAATTTATTGCTAGAGGGAAAAAAGAAGAGAACGGTTCAAACAGTATTAAAAAGTATTGGAACCAGTCAGACGAAAGGAGAACAAAATGTGAAAACATAGCTATATTTCCAGTAGAATACTGCCCAAACTATGAGAACAAGGCATACCGCTGATCGCGTATAACAGACCGAGAAACCTGAAACAGTACCTAACACAAGCAAGCCTTCTTTCACACAAAATATCTGACGATGTTCAAGATTTAACGAAGAAAGAATCCAACATAATGAAATTAGATACCATCATGCCCAAACATATACGCAAAAAAGAGAATTGGCACTGACAAACACGAAATCGACCGTTTAGAGGACCATACACAAGAGATAAAAGATAAGTGAAAAAAACGGAGATAAACATCACTAATCAATTGAATGATAGTAATACAGAATTTAGAGAATCTGGACACCATCGAAGGAGGGAGACGCTGGACTCCCACCAGGCGCCTCCCCAGGTGGCGGATAGGGGAGGCTCATCAGATATGATGGGTAACGGGTAACCCCGGGGCGGACCAAACCAGCACTGCTACCTTGCAGTTAGTAGAGGGATCTACGAAGGTTAAGGGAAGAGGACCCCGACAGAAAACTCCTGGTCCTCCAGGTTCATGGTTTGCGCCCAAGGCTAACAACCTCTCCACGAAAAAAAAATGTTAAAAAACACAAACCAGAGCCTCAGAATAACGGAAGAAATACAATGGATACGACAATGAAACGACAAATGGATCTGAGTCTGGCATCATGGATGGTACAGTCAATTCTAGCACCAGGAAAAACTGAAGAAATAGCAAGAGAAACAATCATGAAATACATAGATGAGCGCTACAAGAAATAAGATGGCAGGGTACATGCAAAATAAACCAAGAAAACTTTACGATCTATTAAAGCGGGACAGAAGAAAAAATAGGACAACTTGGCACGGGATTCATGGTAAATAAACACATAAAGGACAAAGTTTTTTTTTATTATTATTATTTTAGAATCCTCCTGCCACCCCTACCTCTTTGCTCTCTCAGCACAGCTTTGTTTCGAGCGCCTGAGGGGCGCAACGAATCTAAAAGGGACTCTCCACAAAGCTGGGGTAGGCCATCTCCCATGTGGTCTCCCTGTCTCAACCCCTTCTCGGTGTCGAGGCACGGAGTCCGTAGGACCTGAAATGGCAAACATTTACACTGGTATCCAAAAAAAGATAAAAAAAGAGAAGAGTATAGGAGGACTGAGGGGGATATTTCTGTAGCCCAGTTCCCGATGGATAAACCTGGGCCCTATTTCCGCGAGTTGGGGGAAACAGTTACTATTTATTTTTTCTACTAGTAATGCATACATTATTTTACATATACACGTGACTTGAGCTATACAATCCACAGTTATTATTTATTTATGTCTGTTTGTGACATTATTATTTTAATTCTTATTACTGTCATTTAGTTCTTATTTATTATTTGCGCGTTTCTCTGATTTGATTTATAACAATTTTAGCTTTGTCTATTTTTTTTCTCTTTCATTCATTCATATTTTACTGTTTATTATCTTCATTATTAGTTTTTAATACCATTGCAACTCCTATTTTGTATCCGTTCTCTTGTTGAGGTTAGAATGTTCCTACTTTACATTATCTGTGTCTATTTCAAATTTAATCTTTTCCCATTACCTAATCTATACTATTTGTAACTTCCTTTATCCCACTGATCTATATGTCCCCTAGTATTATTAACTGAATATTTTATAGAAAACAACATAAAGTCACATTCATTCCTCCATTCATATTCCCATTCATCCTGTGCGCGGCTCCAAGCCGGGCGAGTTGATTCAGGCCCCCGGGCAGCGGGATTTCTCCTCCAGATCCATGGATCGGGGCTGGTTCCGAGAACTCCTCTTCTCTCTTCCAGACTCACGCGTCATTTCACACGCATTTTCTCACTTTCACTCGCGCACTCGCAACATTGTATTTCTTCCGCAGTTTTTATTTTGGATCATACGTGCAGCACCGTGAGCGCTCTGTTATTATTTGTTTTTTGGTATTTCTGTCTTCTACGGAATGGGTACGCGATTGCCATGACCGTGGAGAAGATCTAAAATCCACAAAGTTCGCATGACATCGTTCAACCATCACTTTAGACTGAAGAATCGCTCTTACACTTACGCCCGTCATGCATGCATAACTCCCGATCCATCACCGACGAATACACAATCGACCGACCGCCCGAACGAACGGGCGAGCGAACGGACACAGGGGATATAGTCTATATACATTTGCTTGAGTTTGTTGCTCAGTATTTTAATTCGTAGAATTATTTATTGTTTCGGTTTTAATTAATATATGCCTATTAATATATCTCATTTTACATATAAGCGAAATCTTTGCCGCGAGTAGATCCAGAGAGTTCCTCGTTTCCTCATTTTCGATTATGTTTTGTACTGTTGTGTCTTGTAATTCCAGTCTTAAACCAACTATTTGTTGTATAATTGTTCCTTCGTTATTTACTTGGTTTTCCCGGCACTCGAGGACGACATGATCCGGGGTCGACTCATGGCCGCACACGCACATCGGACAGTCAACTCGTCCAAATTCATATAATTTGCTTCGGTACGGCCCATGACCACATAAAAAATGTACAGCGCCTCTGCTCGGGTTCCATCCTCTCCATTGCACTCGGCTGTGTATATTTTCTATTATTCCATATAATCTTCTAGATTTTCTACTTCTTTCCCAGAAGTCTTGCCATTTAGATATAATAATTTCTTCTCTATTTTCTCCTTATTGTTTGGCAAGGTTCCTTAGATTTCCGTAGCTCTTATTATATTATTTTTCTTCACCCAATACAAAGCAGACGACTTGATGGTCTCCTAATGCAGAGGCGCTATCCCTAATATTATGTTTAATGCCACCCCAGGTGTAGTTCGATATGCGCCGACATTCTTATTAATACAGATCTTTGTGCGCTATCCAGTTGATCTGCTAAACTCTTATTTTCTGTCAGAAAGGACAAAGTAATACAGTTTATTCCCAGCAATGAAAGGATCAGCAAACTGCGAATAAAAGGAAGATTCAGAAACATATCAATAGTAACGGTACACGCCCCCACGGAGAACAAAGATAGGGAAACAAAAGAAACATTCTTTGGAGATCTCTAAAAACATACAATCAGATACCCAAATACGACATCGCAATAATAATCGTAGATTTTAATGCGAAGGTACGAACAAAAGACGCGGCAACAAAGATTACGGGAGAGTACTCACTTCATTAAAACAGCGATGAAAATGGGCACATGCTCATACAGTTTGCAATAGAAAACAAGCTGATAATCAAAAGCACCTGCTTCCCACACAAGAAAATTCATCTGGGAACGTGGAAGTCACCGGACGGCACGACAATCAACCAGGTACTAATCAGCAATAGACATTCGAAGCTATAGAGGTTATAATTCGGACTCAGATCAGTATCTAATTAAAGCCAAGCTCCGAGAAAAGATTTGCAGAAGACTAAAATATAAGGAAAATATAAAACCAAATGGGACATAGACCGATTACAGAACAAGGAAAAGGAGGAAGATTACATGGAGAGAATACGAACAAAGGTCATGCGAGGAGTAACGGAAGGAGAAACAGCAAAGATACAGAAGCAATGGAACAGAATCAAAGAAATAATTACAGAAGCAGCGGAAGAAACGATAGGACGACAAAAAAGGAAGAAAAAACAACAATGGTTAGACGAAGAATGTCAGGTATCAATCCAAAAGAAAAATGAAGCAAGGAAAAGAATTCTGCAGAGAGCAACAAGAGCTAGTTTAGAAGTCTACAGGGAAGCGAGGAAGCAAGTGAATAAGATATGCAGACAGAAGAAACGAGAAATGATAAAGCGATGGATGGAAGGGATCGAACAGATGAGTGGAAAAACTGAAACAAAGAACCTGTACGCAGCAATCAAGAAGATAAGCAAAGGATTTTAGGCCCAACCGATCGGATGCAAAAAGAAAAACGGAGAGATAATAGCAGATAAACAGGGAATCTTACAAAGATGGACAGAACACTTTAAGGAACACTTAATATCATGAAAGAAACAGAACCACCCCATTAGGACTAGAAGTAAACCCCAGTAAAACAAAGTACATGCAGGTAACATCAGATAGGAACGAAAGAAGCGAGAAGGAGTTTATAATAGGAAATAGACCATTTGAGACGGTGGATAGATTCAAATACCTACGAATGCTAATAGACAATGGAAATAACATAACGAACACAATCAGAAACAGAATTCTAGCAGGAAATAAAGCTTATTATGGAAATATACAACTACTAAAAAATAAGAACGTCAGTAGACAAACCAAATTGAAAATATATAAAACGACAATAAGACCAGTAGTTACAAATAGTGCGGAGGTATGGACATTCCTGAAAGAGAATGCAGAAAAGCTACGAATATTTGAGCGCAAAATACTACGGAAAATATCAGGACCAATAATGAATGGAGAATCAGAAAAAAATAAGAAATAGAGGGAGGGGAAGACGTCGTACAATTTATAAAGACACAACGGATACGCTGGCTAGGACACATGGAAAGAATGGAGACAGGAAGATTGTCAAAGAAGATAATGCAGGAAAGGGTATTCTCCAGTAGAAGAGGCAGGCCTAAGCAAAGGTGGCTAGCAGATGTGATAGAGGACCTGAGACTAATGGGAGTAAAGAATTGGAAAGAAAAAGCGAAGAAGAGAGAGGAATTGAGGTATCTGGTGTATGTGGCCAAAGCCCACCCAGGGTTGTAGAGCTATATGGTAAGTGGACACCATCGAAGAAACCGAAGGAGTAATAGAGAACCTCGACCCCAAAAAGGAAAACGGTAAAACCATAATTAATGTACCAAAGGTCAAGCAGCGGAGATCTGGAACAGAAGCGGGAGGGTGGCCGCAATATTAAAACATTCAAAACTAAGCAAAATAATTGAAAAAGAAAATAAATTCTCCAGGCAGGGAAACAAATGGATTCGAAACTAGAGTTTAAAGCGATCAATCAGGAAACCGATATAGTAGCTACTGGAGTCCATAGGAATCTACATGGTCAAAGATATACACCTAATGTACACATAAACAGGTAAAGACATACTGTTCTATAAATTAACCAACACTTAAGGAGAGGCGTAAACATAATGTACTTAACATGTAAACATCTTCCACACATACGAAGACAAACGAAGGTCCTAGGTAGTGAAGAAGCACGGTAAACTGAGTCACAAAGAAAATCCCTATGCACACCCTATACCAAAAAGGATGACCGCATTGATTGGGGCAATTTTCAGCTGAAAATTCTTTAAGTCAAACTTCGGGTATCTTCGAAAAAAGTAAACCAAAGATGCCGGGATCGAGACCTGAAAGGTAGGGTGAGCCTTCGCAATTGGTATAAAAAAAAAAGTGCAAATATGTTTTTCTTCTTTTAAGTGAAATAAGACGTGTTGAAATGTTACTAACTGTAGAAAAAAGTAACGTTCATTGAAATACGTAATGATACAATATTTCCAAACTATGCACACATCTGATCACGTGATAGTTTTTTGTCACCTACGTTTTCATACGTAAAAGAACATCTCCAATGAAAGCAAAGACAGCAAACATAATTCTCGCATTCATAGTACAATAAACAAGACAAAGGATAGAAAAACAACAACATTTGCAACGGATATCAATGCCATTGTCTTGGACACCGAAAATTCAGTCATGTTTCTTCAGAAAAAGTTCTATCAGAAATAAGTAGATAGATATGTTCATGATAGCTCAGTGGTAGAGAGCGTGGCTTATTATCGTGAGGTCCTGGGTTCGAATCCCGTTCCGAAAAATGTATTTTTATGTAGTGATATATTCCTCAAAGCATGAATAATTAGATAAAATAACAATAATCAGTTTTATATGTATTCATACAAGCATTTCAGGACATAAGTAATTAGTATGTTTTAAAATATAACATCAGAGAAGTGGTGGGTGTTGACAGAACGTCGCTATATGTGAACGTTAAATACAAATTAAGTAAATCGTCTAATAGCAATATGTAAGTGTGTGTACTGTATTTGTCTGCAGCTATTTGTCATACGGAAGTTACTTTTGAATATGCTTATTACAGCATGAGATTTATGTTCTTAAAGATAGTTCTATAATCGCTAAATATGAGACAATTGCATCTGGTGTTAATTTTATTAACTGCCAAAGTTGTGTATTATTTGCACTTTATTCGTCTTATGGGTGATCACAGCTATGCAGAATAAAATAGACTATTTAGTGTATAATTTGAGTAAGGCGGTACGTTCTAATCTTTTAGATTATTAGCATTTCTCCTCACACTTTACGCCAGAAACTTAAACATGCGTAATTAGGTCATTCCATGACAAATCATCTAATTGTAGAAAAATTGGTTGTATCATCATTTTAGAAAAAATAAAAATATTTTTCGTATGTGGGTTCCAATTTTGAAGGAAATGTTATGCCCTTATTTCTCGCGGGACGACCCTATTTCCAAAATGGCGGGTGGTGTTCTTTACTCCCGTAGACATGTACGGAAACCTGAATATCTCAAAAACCTGAAGAGCTAGAGAGCTTAATTAAAAACCATTGGGTAGCTCGTGAAGTGTACGTTGAACATACAGAATTACCTTTTCTGAAAATTAATTTCTGTATTCTAATAATTAGACTGAAAAATAAGTAACAAATTGTGTAAAATTTGATATTTAACAAATTTCTTGGGGCAAAGGGATTGAATAAAATTCTGGAAAATTTTGTAATATTTAGACCTATCAACCGAGCGTATACACGCAAAAAATAATCATGGTCCTAGATCACACTCCTTGTCTTCTAAGGGGGTTCAAACATGATCCTTTACGAAAAATGCCGGATTTCGGGTTTAAATGACGCTTCTGGAAGTCAGACATAGAATGTAGTAACACAGACACTATATTCATTACAGAATAACTTGGGGCCCGGAGTTGTGAAGGTTTATTCTTCATTACACAGAATTTCTCGAAAATAAATCTTCACTAGCAAATGCAACTACAACAAAATTCCTATTTATGCACCCGGATTAGATTCAGAGGATCATCAAAATATCGTGACTGTATTACTATCATCACCTGAAACTCGATGTGTCCCAGTATACAGGAATTAGAAATTGTAAGTTCTTATTTAGCCGTTTATTAGTAACGTGAAATATCACTCCATTTGTTGTGGTAATATTAATGAAATGTAATGTACTGGCATGGTGCCATTACAGCAAGTCATGCAAGATAGATACAGATAGCAGATAGATGGCTATACAACTAAACAAGGTGTTAAATATAGAAGTTTGATAGCAATACAATTATTTTATAATAGATGTTGATTAAACGTTTAAAAAAATGCAATCGTTGTCAGAATCAGTCAATAATTTATGATGCCTTGTTCTGTACAAGGGAATAACTAATTAAATTTTCCCTCTGTGTTCTAAATTTAAATTTTATTTATAACGCTTAGGCCGGGATAGGGGTAAGGGAAAGGATTCGGAAGGTGTCGGCCAGGGCCTATGTGGTAGGTACCATTCTAGCATTTGCCTGGTGTGACTGAGGAAAATTGTGGCAATACCTCAGTCAGGATGGTCGACCGCTGGGATTGAACCCATGGCCTACCGAATGCTACGCCAACGCTCTACCACAGAGCTACGGCGGCTCGGTCATAGTTCTAAAGATTCCAAATTAAAAAAAAATACGTCAGTACTCACACTCTTGAGAATAAGGTAATTTGAATTGATAACATAATATCCTGAAACGGCAATAATAATAATAATTATAATACTCTCTATATATAAAAACAAAAATCCTGACTGACTGACATATCAAAGCTCAGGTTTATGATCGATACTTGTCTAATCTGCCTTTAACTAACCTATTTCACTGATGTTCGGTAAGGTAGCAAAAGAAGTGAATTTTTCGAAAGTAGAAATGAGAAAAAGTAATTTCTTACTTTACCCTGGCCTATGGTGGGATCGAACCCGATAACCTTAGAACAGCTCTCCAGTGCTTTATCCACTAGACCGTACAGCCAGATACTCGAAGACGGCTTCCGAGTCGAGTAACGCTGCAGGCAACAGCTAGTACTAATAATAAAAAGTTCCTGCCTGACCCCCACATGCCAAGGTTTGACAAGGTGGGCCCAGCCCAAAAAAAATCAGTGGGTTTTTTCGGGTTGAGCCCACTTTAAAACCCATTGGGTTTATTTTTAATTTACTTTTGTTTTTAAATGATTACTTTGCATTTTGAATCGTTAGAATACAATCACTACTATCATTATAACTCTAGAATAATATTGCTATGTAAATTCTACAACACTTTATAATATTGAAATACAAGGAAGTATTCGAGTTTAGTCAGGACTTTGATAAGGTCCATTTTCTTCATTCTAGCATTTACCTGGTGAAACAGGAGAAACTCTGGAAAACCTCAGTCAGAATAGTTGGCCGTGGGGTTCGAATCCACGTGCCTAACCATTGCCGATCTCAAGTTCGCGACGTTACTGCCTCGACCACAAGTACTTAGTACTCGTCTGTTGTGGTCTGGTTTTTGGAGTTTCGGACAGCCAAGTGACACTGGGAAGGTTGACCAGCAATTCAGACCCTGCTCGGACCGCGATGGCTCAGTGGTAGAGTAATTACCTCTGGTGCGTGGGGCCCTTGATTTGATCCCAGCTTGTGGTAGTTGTAATGAACAAACACCGTGTACAGGTGCTTTCCCGTTTATTCCCACTTTCACCCATCATCATCCATTCGGCAGCCAAAGTTACCTTTATAAAGGACTTCAAATAAATTTAAAAAAAGACCCGACTCAGGTGAGACCATCCCGAAAGGGGCTCTCTCTGTCTCACCTGTGAATGTCTTGGGCCCTGAACCACGCCGTAGTTTGAATCTAGTGCACACATACTTTGAAGTGAGGTCACCCCCATACCGGACAGGCCCGCTCCAAGTCTCCCGATTCCACAGTAGTGACCAAAGGTGTTCATTTGCGTACAACCTCATTCATCCTCACGTTTCAATTTCGTCCTCACCCTCACAGCTTCGATCAGCCCTCACTTTCACGCTGCAACTTTGTCTTTACCCTCATGTCTTCGCTCAGCCAGGCGGCGGTGTCTCCATGGTAGAGCGCTCACCTCTGGTGATAGGAGTTGTAGGATCGATCCCTGCTCATGCCATGAAGGCTTTGTGGTGGACAAACACCATATGCGTGTGTTTTCTTGGGGTGCTCCCGTTTCCTCCCACTTTCTTCATTCCACCAATTCATCTCATCAGAATCCATCCGGCCTGAACCAAAGTTGCCTAAAGGCCTTAAAACTAAAATTCAAATTCGTTCAGCCCTCACCCTCACGTTGCAACTTTGCTCTCACCCTCAAGCAATGAGACTGAGGTCTGCCCTCATGAGGACCACCCTCGCGATATTGAACAGCTGTGAATTTAACAATACGCCTAAAATATTAATTTTTCTCGAAGGGCGAGTAGTATACTTGTGCGATATGTTTTAATTCGTGTATTTCAAACCCTTCATTTCATTTCCCTTTCACTTAACGCATAGGTGTTAAACCTTTGAAGCGTTGTCCTCATGAGGGCGGACCTTACCCTTACACTAAGATCTTCAATCAGCCTCACTCTCATGTTCCAACTTTGTCCTCACTCACCCTCCCGTTCAAATTTTGCCTTTACCTTCAAGCGGACACCCTCGTGAGATTGAACACTATGGTAGTGACACACTGTTACCTACTGAGGTCTGTACACAGCTTTACATTCACTTGCGTCTTCATTTTCTTTCAAAAATCCGAAGGGGAAAAAAAAACACAATTAAACCCGAAAAAGCTAAAAAAAACTGCACTTTTGTTTTTAACAAATGTAAAGAAAGTTTCCTCTTTTCATCTGCCTGTATTCTCAACTATCGGCAGAATTCTTTTACAATGGAATGCCGATACTTGAGTTGCATAAATTCCAGATTAAAACGGTCGGAAAATTGCCGGACCTCCAACCTTTTTCCGACCACCAGGAAGTAGTTGGGGCCTCGCTTATTTCCCGGCCATCAAGAATAGACGGGGCCTCGCTCTTTTCTCGACCATTAGAAAATGAACGGGGAGCCGCCTTTTACCAACCGAAGGCAATGGGCGGGGCCCATCCTTTTCCCACCATGAAGTGCTGGGGGATGGTCCGGGTTTCGCCTCTATGCCGGGAAGTCAGAGACCGACGGCGGCTCGGAAATGGCCCGACCTTCTGCACGCCGACCTTCCCCCCTCTGTTTCCCGACTACTAGTTTGGGTTCTGCTTATCCCCGACGCCGGCCAGAGCAAATTCCCCTACCATTTGTCGTCTTGGTCTGCATTTGGCTTGCAGAGTCAGTGCAAGTGGAGTTTCTCCGCCGTCATACTATGCAAATGTGATATCTTCAACGAGATCACAATTTCTTTCTGTGAAGCAGTCAAATATTAGGCTGCAGTTATTTGTAATGTTTAGACCTACCAAAAGAGTGTTTATATTTAAAAACTCGTTTGGTTGAATTACTTCCCTTTATTTCTACGGAGGTTCCATTATGGCCTTTCGTGGAAAAATGTAGAATTTTGTGCTTAAATATCTAATAAAAAAACAACCCTGAAATTTAGTGTCAAGGAAGCCTCGTTAGTGGTCAACTCACAATCAAAACTGCAACTTTTATTTTTAACTGGTTTGGTTAAGCCAAGCGGATTATATTTGTATATGCAGCTTCATATTACTACAATGCTTGAAAGGCACAATTTTAACTCCCATGAGCAACTTTTTCTTGACCAAACAGCTTTCTCGAGACCAAATTTATTTTTTAATTTTTTTTATGATGAGCCATTTGAGATATTTAAGTTCCAAATCTGGCATTTTTCCTGTAGCAAAAATAGCGCTGTGATTCAACGCCACGGAATTTTCTACACAATCATCCTATTGATAGTTCTAAACATCACAAGAGAAACTGCAGTCTTATACTCAATTCCTTCTTCAAAACATGATGACCTTCGTGAAGATACCACATTCGCATTTGCATTGTATGGCGAAGAAAATCCGCTTGTACTGACCAAACCATTACGAAATAAAAGTTGCAGTTTCTACTGTAAGTTGGTCACATACAAAGTTTCTTCGGCACCACATTTCAGATTTTTTCATTAGGGTGGATCTGAGATATTTAAGCCCGAAATCGGGCATTTTTCGCAAAGGGCCATGTTTGAACTCTGTAGAAAAAATAGTGTGATATAGGGCCAGAAACTCGGTTGAGAGGTTTAATTATTACAAAATTTTGCAGAATTTTATTTAACTCCTTCACCCCAAAAACTTGGTTTAAAAATGAATTTTATACAATTCGTAACTCATTTTTCAGCCTAATTTTTGGGATAAGGAAATTAATTTTCAGAGAAGTTGATTCCACATCTTCGAAGTACACTTCAAGAGCTACACAATGGATTTTAATTCAACTCTCTAGTTCTTTTAGTGTTTTTAGATTTTCAGGTTTCCGTACATGTCTACGGGTGTCAAAAGTGCCACCCGTCATGTTGGAAAGATGGGCGCCCCGGGACATATAAAGGCATAACACTTCTTTCAAAAGTGGTTCTGATATCTTCAGGTATGTAGGAACCCACATGTGATGATGTAACCATTTTTTCTAAAATTGGATGATTTGTCATGGAATAACCCAATTACGTATGTTTCAGTTTCTGGCATAAAGTGTGACGAGAAATGATAATAACATTTCATTCTAATAATAGTTTTCATTAAGGAATTTTCATCAATAAAAAAAAACTGCGTTAACAAAGTGAATTGTTGTTATATTGCTTTTACACGTATAAAATATACAATGTAGATTTAAACCTAAAAAAAGCAACCAAACACAGGCTTGTTCTGTTCGAAGACAACTGCGTAGACCGAAATGAATATCATTCCTTACGCAAACAGTAACTTTGTTTTACTATTACTAAAATAAAACAATCTAATCTTCCTTATCTAAAATCACTACTGTATAAAATGGTCCACTTAGCGTGACTCAATCTCCTGGTGTTTTATAAGACAAATCTTGGCAACATTTCTATAGCTGTAATAGTAGCTGGTGGTTAAAACCTTTGCTTTCTAAACTAATATTACACGAACATGGGTTCAAGCCCTCGTCAAGTCAAGTACTTTTCCTACTTGTAAGACAATAATAACTTCTCTTCATAAGATGAAGAAAGGAGGGGGAGAGAGAGAGAGAGAGAGAGAGAGAGAGAGAGAGAGCATTTCAGACCCATGGAAAGAACTTCTGTCATCTTTACTGAAGAACAGTTTGGTATCTTAGTGACTCATCATTACTTAAGTCATGAACTTAAGTGAATTTGCTGTCTGAACCTTGATCCGACTTTGGATATAACAGCATTTACTTAATTTGTATTTAACGTTCACATATAATATTATACCGACGTTCTGTCAACACCCACCACTTCTCTGATGTTATATTTTAAACATCGTAATTGCTTATGTCCTGAAATGCTTGTCTGAATACATATATAACTGATCATTATTAATTTATTTAATTATTCATGCTTTGAGGAATATACATTTACATAAAATAAATTTTCCAGAACGGTATTCGAAACCAGGACCTCACGATTAGGAGCCACACACTCTACCATTGTCTAATATGAACACATTTTTCTGAAGAAACATGACTGAATTTTCGGTGTCCAAGACAATGGCATTGATATCCGTTGCAAATGCTGTTGTTTTTCTCCCTTTCGTTTTGTTTATTGTACTATGAATGCAAGAAATATGTTTGCTGTCTTTCCTTTCATTGCAGATGTTCTTTTACGTATGAAAACGTAGGTAATGTATGCATAGTTTGGAAATACTGTATTATTCCGTATTTCAACGAATGTTACTTTTTCTAAGCTTAATAACATTTCAACATGTCTTGCACTTAAAAGAAGAAATACATATTTGCATTTTAAAAAAAAATGGCGAAGGTTCACCCTACCTTTTAGGGCTCGAATCTGGCATCTTTGGTTTACTGTTTCCAAAGATACCCGAAGTTTGACCGAGAGAATTTTAAGACATCCTCAAATTAGAGAATCTGTTAGAAGCTGTTGTGAATAGAAGGGTCGTGCTCCAATCCTTGCCCAACACAGTGAACAATATAGTAGAAGTTAAAAACTGATTAGAAGTAATAATTTTAATTTATATTTGAACTGAATGAAGCAAAATTGACCCCTGTTTCTCAGAACTTGAACTTCTCCTTTCTCCTTGAACCAATTCTGATATACATGTTCCTATTAGACTAGTACTAAATATTTCATGCAGTTCCACCAAAAACCAGACGAAGAATTAGAATGGCTGAAATTTGCACGAAACTGTTAACCTTTTTTTATTTGTTTTCCTTTTTTACATTTAAATTTTATCCCCCCCCCCCCCGCATATATATAAAATTCTGGTTAATACCTAGATCATAATTGTGGTTATGTTTCATTTAAAACTGAACACGAGATTTTACTGCTTTAGCGCACATTTATCCTAACTAATGTGAAATTTTGTTTTTACATTTTAAAAATCCCCTCCCCCTGCCCTCCAGTCAGGGAACTGAGATAAATCCACTACCTACTTACTACCATAGTTCTTGCTTTTAACTGTACATGACATTCTGCATTATCATTTTACCACTCAAAATCGGGAGAGAAATACTCTAGCATACTTTTTTTTTATAGTTTAAGTTTAAGGTAGAAGTTAGTTTAGTTTTAAAAGTATTTGCATTCTCTTTTTCGAAATTTAGTACTAATTTGTACTTTAAGCCTTTATTTCGTACAATGTCTAACAAGTCTGAACAATTTTAACATGCTAGATTTCCTTGCTTCCTCAAACATGAAACGTAAAAGAACGTTCCATACTATTCTTTACGTGCTGTTTAGTCACACTGTACTTCTAATATAGTTTGTAAATAATTTTACATACATACTGTGCCAAATGGCACAGTATTTACCATGCATGATTGCTGTATCATATTATATCAAATAGTAAATACTTGGTCTACAGAAAAGAATAGTACATATACTACCTACTACTAAAACCACATTTACGTTAAAGCACGTGAAGCGCATTCAGAAAATTTAGGACATTATTACCTGATTCGAAGTATTTCGGTTCGAACAGGAATTTTTTTTATAAGACTACGTGTGTATATTCGTACCCCGATGCTGATAATGGCTGCAAAGTAATTCGACCGTGTAGGACCGCGTTTGTCCGCTAGGGGTCTAGGACGTTTCGGTGCAGGACGTTTGGGTGTAGGGCGTTTCGGTGCAGGACGTTCCGGTGTAGGACGTTTCGGTGCACGGACATTACGGTGTACGGATGTTTCGGTGTGAGGATGTTTGGGTGCAAAGGATGATTCGGTGTAAGGGCGTTTCGGTGTATGAAAGTGTTAATTTAAAATACTTTATGTTCAAATGCAATGTGTGTATCATCATAAAGAGAGGAAATATAGTACAGTAATTGTTTTTAATGAGCAAAGTAATCTAACTTCATCTAGTCTATAATATGTAGGAGTACCCTGCGTATCAATCGAAGGATTAAAATATCGCAGACCGCTAAAGGATGTAAAGTAGGATGTAACTAACATTAGGCCTTATGTCTTTGATTTCTAATTAATAACAAGCAATGGGACTGCTATAGCTAAGCATGATTGAAAATGAAGATTTTACATTTTATACCTAACAAGTTTGTTTTCTATTTTTCTCTCTTGGTGGGTTTTCAGTTTGTAGTATTCGAAAGTGAAATTTTAATTGGACGAATTTTCCATCATAGAAAACTCGACTGGTGCCAGTGTTCTTGACATGGGGAAATGGGGCGGTATTGGTCTTAATGTAAATATATAGGAGTGAACTTTTAATTGGAACTGGCCTGTGATTGGTGGAGAGAGAAACCTAAAATTAACTTTTAATTGGAACAGTATCGTGATTGGTGGATATAAGTGAATAGTAGATTATGTAAACTGTTACGTCACTTCGAAATGTTTTTTTTGTTTTAGTAAAGTTCATTATTGTAGGTAGAGATCTCCGACCTAATACTCGGAGAGTATACCTGCCATTTTATGTACCATTCCGATTTAGTTATCTAACGTTTCATACTTAAAAATATGTGGCCTCCCGGCACCTCTGTCTCAGGCCCTAAATGTTCTTTTCCGCAATGCTTAACCACTTTACATTACTAAAAACGTTTCTTAAAAGAAACTTAAGAGGAGAAGTTCTTATATGTGCACCGAAAAACAATTTTTTTAGTTAATTTAAAATGAGAATATGCTAGAATGGAAATTAACTCACTGGTTTTATTTCCAAACTTGCGTTCTTATTTCAAATGAGATAAAAATGTTGATATCACATTTCTAACAAAATTGTTTTTCGATGCACAAATAAAAACCTATTTGTCAGTTTTAAGAAAGTGTTCTTTACCGTTTACAGAAATGGCTCTATTGTTTATCACTTCTACTGGTAGGTCTATCATTTCTACCTGCCAATACATAAAACCCGATGCAAAAGTATCTGCCAAGTTGAGTTTAAGAATTTTGTTACTCTACGGGCTTCGAAATTTAAGAGATCGAAAACACAGGTTAAGAAGGTTCATGTGTGCTCCCTTGTCTTTTCTCTTAATTCCCCATTTGTTTGCATTTATTGCCTCGTTTCCTCTTGGTAGCTACTTCTTTTCCCACACCACAATTCGAACCATTTCCAGCTATCCGGCCGAATCTGTCTCAATATAAGAAAACATGAAATACGTACTGCATAGCGGCCAAGGCTTTTGGTGCTTTTCTGAGGATAATAGTAACAAACGTTCATGTGGATCAATTTCTCACTGGTGTAATACAATTCTTAAACGAGAGGAAGATTCCTTTTCAACGTAGCTTCCTTGTTTTACAATTGCTTCATAAAAAAAAAAAACGGTCTAACATTCTCTTAGAGGCAATTCGTTCGTTTCATAAAGATATTACTAACAGAAAGCAGGGCTTCTCAACACCGTTTCAGGTAAATATTTTTTATCTACCACACAACAGGCAGGGAGTACCAAAGCGTTTATATGCATTTATTTTATCTGAGAAATGATATCTAGAATCCAAATATTACGAGCCGAGAATTTAACATCTAATTCATCATGTGGGGTAAAGTGAAGTTTATGGTAGCGAAGAAATGTAAAAATTATAGTAGAAATTATAGTGTTCAACGTGTGTGAAAGTGTTGTAACTTAAACACAAGCAAAGTTTTGAGGCAAGAACTTATCATATGCGAGTGAAAGGGTCTTGCAATTATTAGGTTCCTCCGCGTTGAGAGCGGGCACATGAAATATTGAACGTCATGAGCATTGCGTATAATAAAAAAATAATCTAACCTAGATTCGCTCGATCGTCATTGTGTCAATGAATTTTGTGGCATTCATAACATGAAATGACGCCATTTGTAGTTCTCTACATGGCGCCATGTTTGTATGTGTTGGTTCAATTCAATATTAATATAAATAATAAT
>JAGDQP010034560.1:0-20041 GCA_022664845.1 Lepisma saccharinum | reverse complement strand
CTAAGCTTACACAGTAGCCATTCTTGTGTTATAAACATACTTTTCCTTCCTGTTTATTAAATTCATTTTTAGGCCTATGTGATGGATATTATTATGTTGTTTGCATCCCTGGCTTATTTTTTATACAAGGACTTTCCTTTCACATTTAGCTAGTTAGTTGTAAGCATGGCAATGAATCTTCTTATGTTCCAAACAGAGTTTGTCATATTTACTAAATTTATTTATAGGTCCATGTAATGGCCATGTGTTGAGATATGTGCTTCTCCAGGTCTTGCTTAGTCTTTATCTTAGATTTTACAAGACATTTTCATATATATTTATGATTATTTAGTTGTAGACCTACGTAACGGACAGTTCCCAGCCCCCTAGAAAATAGACGTATTATTTAATATGTATTAAATCAACTTTTAGACTTATATAATAATCTTTATAAAGCTCCAGCGTAGCCTAGTCGGTAGAGCGATCGACTTCAGTGCGAGCGGTCCCGGGTTCGATTCCCACTGAGGCCCCAAAAATTTTCGGTGTTTACCCAGCATCGTGAGGACAATTGGGGAGCTGCTGTGAGTAAAAGACAGTGTTCAGCACAGAGAGAGCTTCCGCTCTCCTCTCCCAAACCGTCTGGTCAGCGTAGGAGCAGTAGACCAACTGCTCCCTTCGAAGAGAGGCCTCATCCAGTAGTGGATTGCGTATGGTTGTGATTTATTATTAATATTGTGATGGAAACCTTTTCTCTTTCATATTTATTAACTTTATATGAAAGCTTATGTAATGAAAATGTTTACGGTATATCGAAAATAGACTTTTCTTTCATATTTACTGAATTCATTTGTAGGAATATGTAATAGACATTGTCTTGAGATATGTGCTTCTTCAGATATTGGTTAATATTTACCCTAAAAGTTACTAGACCCTTCGCCAGGCAAACTTATTATAAAACCAATATATATCATGTAAGAAATAGGAAGCATGTAATCTCTAAAGGGTACAATGTAATCTATATTTCCCTTCAAAGAAACTTTCAGTAATAAATTCAGCATCATGACCTCATGGACGAAAAACAAGAATCTATAAAGTTTACCAATCATTAATCATATTTGTATTCCAAAGCACAAATGCTCCTTATATCTCTACAATAAAGAGGAAATAAAATTGCTATCAACTGTTTTACATAGCCTATTATCGTAACATTATAACATTTAAAGCGATATATTAATATACGTTACACTTTTAGGCCCGGTTACTCGGTGTGTATTTTTTCCCTTTCTCTGGTGAAATTTTTCCCTCTCTCGCAAACTGACAACACCTGCATTTCGACGCTTTGACCGCTTCCTTCGATGATTTGCCGGATTCTTTCGACGTTATGACCGTTTTCCTTTTTCGACGATATGCCTTTCGAAGCTTTGACCGTTTTTGCTTTTCGACGCTTTGACCGCTTCCTTCCAATTTGTCCAGTTTTTTCGACATTATGACCGATTTTGCGTTTCGACGATATGCCTTTCGACGTTTTGACCGTTTCCACTTTTCGACGCTTTGACCGTTTCCTTCCATGATTTGTCCAATTAATTCGACGTTATGACCGATTTTACGTTTCGACGATATGCCTTTCAACGCTTTGACCGTTTTTAATTTTCGACGATTTGACCGTTTCTTAGAAGATTTGTCCAATTCTTTCGACGCTATGACCGTTTTTGATTTTCGACGATATGCCTTTCGACGCTTTGACCGTTTAGCGTTTCGACGTTTTGACCATATCTTTCGAAGCTTTGACCGTTTTTTCGACGAATTGTCCAATTCTTTCGACGTTATGACCGTTTCTAATTTTCGACGTTATGCCTTTCGACGCTTTGTCCGTTTAGCATTTCGATGTTTCGGCCAAATCTTTCGACGCTTTGACCGTTTCTTTCGACGATTTGTCCAATTCTTTCGATGTTATGACCGTTTTTGTTTTTCGACGTTATGCCTTTCGACGATTTGGCCTAGACCCAAAAAAACCGTTTTACGGCTTTAAATCCCTATTTCCTAGCCCTAGGCAATATATATTAGTAGGTGCTGAGGCCGCTGACCACAGGGTTGAGAAAGGGGCACCAGGAATTTTTAAGTCTAGTAACTATTAAGTTTGGCTCGTCACTCACGATTATCCGCCTCGTTCTAGTTAAAAGCCAGCCATGCCCCTACTGAGACTCGAACACGGGGTTTTCGAATCGTTGGTCTAACGGCTTAGACTGTACGGCTACCCGGCGGAAGGAATTTTTAAGTGCGTAAAGGAAAGCGCCAAATGAAAAAGATTGGGAACATTTGTGTTAGATTGTAAGCTTGTTGGTGGTACCGGTACGTACGTTCGCGCTGCAAAAACTAATCAGTAAAGTTGTTAAGACTAATAATTATTCTATCTGTCTTTTTAAAATATTAAATGATTCTAAGCAGGGTGGAAATTGAAGTTCTTTAAGATGGGGGGATTGTGTTTATATACTAAGCAGGGACGGCGCTACAGAAGGGTTGAAGCCCCCAAATTCTACCTTAGCCCCCCTGTAGCACCTCCAGTTTAATTAATACTTCACAGTTTGAAAACATGAATGAATGCTAGAGGTGTAATTTGTAGGAATGATAAAATCTCAACATAACTAGTATCAACACAGCGTCTAAGGCGATTAATATGCTTCTTGGATTATCAAATTCCTAGCCGTAACCATCTCTGGTAAAAGTCACTACTTCTCCTTTTAAGTTACCTCGACTGGTCAAGAGATAGTTCGTATCTGGTTACGAGATTACGCAACAGTGTTATTGTTTTTCAAAAGACTATTCATAGTACCAACAAAGAGTATGGAGTCTCTCTTTACTAGCGACAGTATTTATCAGTGTTTGCACGACTCGCGAATGATTGTGGGCTGACTGCAATGCACAAAGGAAAACAAAAGATTCAATTATTCACTATGCGGGGTAGGGGTAGTGTTGTCGATATGCGGCGAAAGTCGCTAAATCTACGGGATTTGAAATAGGGTTGCCACCTTTTGATGAAAAAATTACGGGACACTCGGCAAAAAATGCGGGATAGTAGAAAAAAATACGAGGCAAATCTGAATTAACGTAAAATGAAAGTAACTAGTTAGCCTCTGTATTAATATATGACTACCCGCATAATTTAGAAACTCCTGCTCACACTTGAAAAACAGGCGGGAGGAAAATGGATATTTCAATTGTCTAACCACGGTTGGCACGAGTGTGTTTTATCAACTAGATCAAACGAAAGGGAGCTATATACGGTGCGTCGTATGTTGAGTAAGGTGACCTTTTATTCAGTGATTCCGGGGTGGATCGGGATAAATTCGAACATTATTTGATCAGTTTTCATATAAATGTACTTGTTCTATTGTTGAAGTACAATTAATTAATTAAAGGGGAACATAACGTATATTTCATTTTTATACAAAAGATAACTACTTCTACAATAGCAAGAAATTGCAAAAAAAAAAAGTTGTGAATACAAGATTTGCCCCCTTGGAAAGAGTGCATCTGATAGCCCAAGACAGAGGTCGTTTTGAAATGTTTTTTTTGTAAATGAAACAATAATTTCTTTTCGAAGGATCTTTATTCCTCAAACTCCAGCTGGGGTAAATGCCTTAATCTGGAGATGGACAAACTTCCCGGAAACCACGGGTGAATGGTCAACCTAGTCTAGAGTAGACAGAGTCTGCTCGCCAGTCTACATAGCAAACGGTTGGAAAAGAGTCCACCACGGTTTATTTCTTGATATGTTGAAAATATGTGTTGAAAGTTATAATACGGGACAATGGCTTATAATAGGGGACGCGTAACTTTTACATAAAATACGGGACATCCCGTATATACGGGACAGATGGCAACCATAATTTGAAACCTACTTTAGCGGCAGAAATTACGATTTTCGACTAGCGACTTTTTGAGGTATTTTCAATATACATTTGGAGAGATTTTTCAATATTAAAGTTTACTTGATCAGGTAAATTTTCAAAGCTAAGTTCGTGAAAATGTACTGAAAACAAAATTTGATACATACATTGACATCAAACTTTCCTTTACGATCAACAAATTAGTATCCCCAGCATTGGATTTTCATATGTGAAGCTTTGTTAAAGATAAAACGCGCAAGATACATTTTTTTGGCAGGATCTAAAAGCCTCCGCACACGATCAAATAAATCTTGAATCAAATTCTTGAAATAAGTCAATAGAAGAATTAGCACACCATCTAACTTTTTCAGTAAAAGGTCTTGTTATATGTCAAAGAATAAATAATTGTGCCCCGTGTAACAAGAAGATTCTTTACTCTACGGAAACTTCTTCCTGTTTCTTTACAGACAATGGCAGAAGAAGCACGATAACCAAGTTAAGTTCGGTAGTCTGAACGCAAGTTAGTTTTACCCGTCAATCTTAACATCGTAAAAGGTTAGTAATCTAAACAAGGCGTTAGTAACAGCGAGAACCCGGCAGCTGCAGTTTGGTCTTGTTGTCAAGACGTCGGAAAGTTGTTCCAAAGGTCCCGGGTTCAAACCCTAGTGTCAACTTTTTACACACACACACACACACACACACACACACATATATATATATATATATATATATATATATATATTTTAAAGAAAATTAAAGTTTTTTCGTCTTTTATGTAAATACAGAAAAGGAAATTTAATAAAAGTTGTGATTTATAATTTTAAAAGAGGCCACTAGAAACTAGGATGTATATAAACCCACCAGGCAGCGACGTGTGCAGGGGAAAAGTTGCGTCCGAAGGAAGCTGGGCGGCCTTAGCCCCCTTAGGGTCTTGCGATGCATATTCATTTTTTATGCACTTGTATTATATTGTAACATACACAAGCCCTATTTCTTTTTACAATAAATTTGTAGAAAATAATTTCTTTGCCTCGGCTCCATCATTTGAGCAAACAGAATTCAAGGTCACCTTTCAATACACTTATGTGTGCGTATTTGAAGTGTATTCCTGAGATGTCTAGCACTTCTCTTACTCCGTCAACAGGTTGCGTATTAAGCCGTTTTGGAAGAGATATTCTTTTGTTAGTTGAGATCTTGGGATCTGTGTTTTTATATGTGCTAATCCGTCTTCCGTGGTCGAGTGGGTGGAAACTCGGGCTTCAATAGGAAGCCCAAACAACATTACAATCTTTAACTTCATCTCCAATCGTATCAACACCAGCCTTTCCCATCCAATATTCTAAGACTGGAGTTCCAGAAGGTTCCGCACTTTCTCCGGTTTTGTATCTTCTATTGTAGCCGATATCCCTCCCTTGCAACGAAATATGCATATTTTTCAGTACGCAGATGATACAGCATTTCTAGCCATTAGTCCTAACATACAATACATCAACCGTACAATGAACACTGCAATAAGCACATTTTCCTCGTGGTGCAGTAAGTGGGTCTCACAATCAATTCTCATAAAACACAAGCCATCGTCTTCCTTCCACCCAAACGCAAGACCCTTATCCGTCGCAATCCATCTCGCCTTGCTCTCACTGTTGAACATCAGCCCATCCGCCCCACTAAACAGGTAACCTATCTTGGTCTTATACTCGATCACCAACTGGTCCATATCTACAGAAAATAGTAACAAAATCCACCAAATAGACTAAACCTACTAAAATGCTTAACTGGTACAACATGGGGACTAAATACAAACACCATCATCAATACATACAAAGCCTTTTTACGTCCAGTTCTCACAAACTCATTTACAGCATGGATCGCAGCATCACCGAGTATTTATAAAAAAAATACAAATACTTGAACGACATGCACTTCGAATCGCTTTCCGTGTGAAATTGCCAAACCCTACACAAGATTTATACGAGAGAATCACGTTTCCAAATCTCCTGCTACATCTTGAAACACTACGACACAAATATATTGCAAAACACCTCGAACAACAACATCCGCTTCTTCTAGACGTAAACAACTCACATACCAACATGCCTACACTACCTATACATTCACAAATACCCTTATCTTTATTCTTTGCCATATACTACTATATCATACCACCAGATCACCCGGACGCAGCTCTCATTCTAGAGCCTGATGCACCGGAAGAGTAAACCCTGGACAAGAAAATAACCAAGCATCTGTCCATTAACTTTCCTAAGTGTTGTGTTGTGATAATTGCACTTCATACCCATATTACCATCTAATCTTCTCCCATCACAAAACACTTGAGCTAATAATAATAAACCGAAAATATTAAAGATAATGACATAACCGTATGAAATGATTATGAGGAAAACTCATAATGTCCACCAAATGATGAAGTAACTAAAGATGAAGTAAAGTTACCAGATCCCATACTCCACTTAGACCATCACAAATCTCATCTCCCATAAATTCCCTTCCTTAATAGAGCCCTCTGGTGGGTCCTAGCTGCGGCTAGGAAAAAAAGAGCGAAAAAAAAACCACGTAAATTCTCAAATGAGAGGAGATAATGAGTTATTCTACATGAAAGACGCATGCAAATCGTGCTCTTCCTTGCTCTCAAATTTCCATGCGAAATATACTTGTGTTCCCCTGCTCACGAGAAACATTACCTCGCGAAATGTAAATTGTGTCCTTTTTGTGTACTATTACTCGAGGCCATAGATTATAAAACCTCTCCACCAGAGTCAGGAAAAGCGGCGCCACTTGAAAGCTGAGCGAGAGAATGTTTGTTTGGCAACAACACGTATTATGAGTTGGTATCAAATGGCTGCTGTGCTACACTCTTTGGAATTGTTTTAGTTGATTCGTTTGTATTTGAGAAGAAAATGCCGATCTCCTGTGTTGCTCACGGTTGTACTAAGAAATATAAGAAAGGAATTTCACAAATAAATGATCATTTAATATTATTTCGTGAAAAATGTTTCATTATGTAAGACGCTCTTTCGTGTAGTTTATGTCTGCTAGAAATATAAAAGAAAACACACACCTTTGATTAGAATTATTTGATGCGAAGGTATTATATCTTGTTTGATCCATAGTTATAAAACTGTCCCTCAATGTCAAAGAGAAATATACATAAAAATAAGTATTCTTACATTCAGAAATAATGGATCGTTTTTTGATGAAGGAGTATTTTTAATAAAGTGTTTATATTCGTGTGGGAAAAAATATATCTGTCTATTTGAAATTTAAATAGTATAATGTAGTGTTGAATTTCTTTGATGGCTGTAGTCACCTAAGGCTCAGGACCGAGATAGGGGAGGGGAAAGGATTCGTGAAGGTGTTGAAGGTGCCATCCCTGGTGTACCTGAGCAAAAAAAATCTGGAAAAACCTCAGTCAGGACCTCAGTCAGACCGAGTCAGTTACCGTTTTCGAGATATGGCCCAAAATCTGCCTTTTGTATGACGCCTATGCACTTTTTTAAAAGCCAGTCTTAAAAAATAAGTGATATCAGTATAAAAACCCTTCGGGGTAAAGACGCAAGAATTCTACTCACAAAAGAAGTGATATACATTTTGCGAGTTACTTTCTATGTGTCACTATGGCGGAAATACACTAAATCTCCTAATTTTATTTCAAAGGAAACATAACCGTCACAGTGACATAGAAAGTAAGTTGCAAAATGAATATAACTTTCTTTTGAGTAGAATTCTTGCGTTACTCTTGTCTTAACCCCGATTTTTTTTACACTGATTTTATATTCTAAAGAAAAGAATATTATTTTAGATAAATTTCTTAAGTTAAAATGTGGACGTATTTGTTGTCCTTTTAACAGCGTGCATTTGATTTCTATTGTGCATTCCATGACCTAGACACACTGTGCCGCCTGAGTGACGTAAATATCCGAAGATAGCCGAAGTAATCGTTGGCGACCCCTGGAAATTAATCTGAAAGATAAAACAATTTCGGAAAACTGTAGTTATAAGTTTCTGTGTAGATGCAAGCATTAATAATTCCTTACGTCTGCACAGGTTATGCCTTAGCGTCATCAAAGACAAACAAAACAGAGAAAGTGAATGTAAACATATAAATATTGATTCAAGAGATTGTAAATATGTTGAGTTACGTTTTTTTTTATTTTGGCACTAGCGTTAATAAACAACAGTTCTCACAAACATTCAGGTAAATAAAATAGGTCGGCCTGACGCTCTTGTGGTGCAAAGTATTCTGAACAGCAAATCCCTTAATATATTATATTTTTGAAGGGCCCAAAACGGAGCATTTTGAACTCTGGTCCCCAGTTAAATAATTACTTAGTGGAGCTAAGCGCCTTCAAATATGTACTGCCTAGTTATTGACGCTCTTAAGATTTTCATAATGAAGCTTGAAAATAATTTGGGGAAAGGGAAACGGGAAGCGTTGCTTATGGTTTCTTTCCTAACGATTACTCTCGAAATAAAGATTTTGTTATTGATCGTAATTAAGCTGATACTTTCAAGAAGTCTTCGTCAAGTAACAAATTTAACCAATCAATATCTAAGCGGATAAGCTAAGAACTGTACTTTCAGTTTTCTCTAGTTATTTATTGCTATAAATAATTATTGTAGGATGTTATTTCTGAAACAACTAGAAGGACATTTAGAGATCTCTTTGCATGAATCAATATGTAAATTATGCTAACTAGTTATTATGGGACCTTAGCGTAACACGGAATGGAATAAGTCAGAAATTGGAATTTTATTTATGACCTTTAGGCATCTAGGACTCAGCCCGGGCAGGGAGAAAGCTAGTGCCTGGGCCTATCTTGAATCCGAAATTGGAATAACTACGAAATACATCTGACGGAATAACACCGACGAAAATAAAGCCGATCGGAATAACACCCAATGGAAATCTAGTGAGCGGAATGAAACCGAAAAGAACAAAATCAAAAGAAAATTCTTCGATTGGAAGAAAGCCGAAAGGAATAGGATTGATGGGAATAATATCGAAAGGAAATGTTCCGGTCGGAATAACACCGAAAAGAATAAATTAGATTGGAGTAACATCAAAGCGAAATGTAATGATCGGAGCAAAACCAATACGAATAAAGGCGATTGGCGTTCGTGGAATAGCACACTAAGGAATAACATCGGGTGGAATAATAATAGGGAAAGTCGTTGGATGGAATTGTTTAGGAGGAACGATAGTTCTGTAGAGTAATTAACTGCTATCTTAACATTCTTATTTAGATTCTTTGCAATATCGTATTCTGTTGGAAATTTGTTTCGACTTTACTAAAAAATTAAGTTAAATATCATCGAAAGGCATGGGCTGGATCGTGGCCTCCGGAATACAGTAACAGGTCTTGATATAAAGCCATAAGCCCTCGCGTTACGTAGGTGAGCTGGTCTTATGGTTGCTACTTTTACTGAAATAAGAAACGCAATGTCCGACTGTCACTCTTTATTGTAGTGCCAGTTTCATTGATAGTTGTTTACTTAAGCCCTTGTATTCTTCGAAATCGGTGAGTCATAATGGCAGAAACATAAATGAAATTAAATATCATTCGGGTTAAATTATTAAGCAGATGAATGAAGTCATTATTGCAATATTTCTAGCAGATAAGGCCATGGTTTATTTAATGCATCCTATTTAGCGTCGCAGCTTTTTGCACGCCCTCCCAGTCAGGCAACGAACAATTACTGCCAGAGAAGAGCCTTTTACATGCCCATAAATGCAAACACACATATCTAATTTCCTACAATTGTACATATTTGTATATGGGATTAGACACTCATTGTGTGCACACAAATTGTGTGTATGTGTCTTATATCAGGGGGGACTGGTAACCAAAGAGCTCACTTGGAAAACTAAAAAAGATTCCACTCTGTAGTTATAAAATATCCACTAGAGACAGAACTGGCGCTGCGAACGCGGGGCCCATCTGACAGTTAAGCGGGAATATGATTATTTGGCACAACAACACGTATTATGAGCTGCTATCATATGGCTGCTATTCTTTGCTCTTTGGCGTTGTTTGTTATAGTTGTTTCGTTTATATTTGAGAAGAAAATGCCGATCTCCTGTGAAGCTTACGGTTGTACTGAGATATACAGTATAAGAAAGGAAGTAATATATCGTTTCACAGGTAAGTGATCATTTAATATTACTCCATAAAAAGTATTTCATTCTGTAACGCTGTTTCGTGCAGTTTATGTCTTTCCTAGAATTTGCATTTTATTTATGACATTTAGGCATCTAAGGTTCAGGTTTTCGAATGTTCAGGAAGGATAGGGGAGGGGAAGTGATTTGGGAAACTGTCGACCAGGGTCGAAGTTGAAGGTGCCATCCCGGCATTTGGATGGTGTAACTGAGGAAAAACTCTGGATATACCTCAGTCAAGTTGGTCGGCCGTTGAGATCGAATCCATGACTTCCCGAAGCTACACCACGCTCTACAATTGAGCTACGACAGCTCGGTGTCTATGCTAAAAACATACGAGTAAACACAGATCTTTGACTACAATTATTTGATGGAATGGGGCATTGTGTTAAATCCATACACTTTTAAACACGTGCCTCAGTGGTTAGATTAATGGTGTCAAACCTAAGGAATACCGCCTTCGGTAGTGTGAGAGATTTTTCAAGTGGAGGGGCGCAGCCTGCTGAAGGAAAAATATTTCTTTCAAATCAAGCTTAAAATATTTTGAATTGAGAAATGAACAGAAAAGAAATTTGAGAAATGATTTTAGGTTTGTTATTGTTATTATTTGTTACGGATATCGTGGCTGTCGAAAATATGTAAGTAATTATTTTATTCCATAGAAGTATAGACCTACATTAGAGGCATAGCTGGCGCCACCGTCTACTTGGTTTTTAACTCGCAACGCGGCGCAAGTTGAGCACTCATTTGTTTCTCTGTTTGTTTGGTAGAAAACAGCGAGTCTTCCACTGTCTGCTATTTTATGTGCCATGCACGATCCTTTTATGAAACAAAAGAAATGAGAACTCATATTATAGTTCACCTTAGATAGAAACAATTCCTAAGTAAATTGATCAATATAAGGTATAATTTAATATAAAAATCACTTACATAAAACGTTCGGTATAAATACGATTTTTGTTCTGAAAGATTTTTTTTGTTAGGTAAAACAATATAGTGTTAATACTTAAAGCCATATGATTAAAAAAATAGAGATACCTTTAAAAATATTATACAACATTAGGGATACATCGAAGTGGCATGCTTATTACACACATATATTGCTATTACTGTAATTGTATACATTCAACAGTTTACTTGCATAAATACACAAAGAAAATTATAAAATTGAAAATAGGGTATGGGCACCGGTCATCGGACATACACTTGTAGTTGGCAATTTCACACAAATATCACAGAAACAAGATGAATGTCATTAAGGAAAATGTGTATAAAAATATCGCGAGTTAAAAAAAGTTGATGATGATGGTCTTTTGTGCTTTTAATTTTAAAGTTTTATAAAGTTTATTTTGTGGGTACATATTGTCGTATTGTGATTTATAAAATATAATGAATCAATAAAAAAAAATCGGATAAAGAGAAGAGTGATGCAAGAATTCTATTTACAAAAGAAATGATAGCCATTTTGCGACTGACTTTCTTTGTGCCACTATGGAAGCAGAAGTGTTTTCTTTGTAATAAAATCAAGAGACTTAGTATCCTCACTTTCCCTATATCACTTATTTTGTAAGGCTACCTATTAAAAAAGTGGATGGTCTTCTATAGAAAAGGTCGTTTTTGGACCATGGCAGGCTCCGTATGTCGAAAATGGTAACTCCTATTAAAAACTAACATTGATTTGCCTCTACGAAGCCCGCAACTGCCCCCCAAAACACCCTGGTACTAACCATTTGGGGCTAAAACAAAGAGACAGACCAATTTTTCGATCATTTCTGAAAATTCTGTGATTGGGCTAAAAAAACAGTCATAACTCTTGAACCCCTTCACCGATTTTGACGTGTTTGAAAGGTATTAAAGCTTAGATTACGATTCCGTAAGTTTCAATAGCCTATATGGTCTGGAACCAGTGCTATTCTCAGAAACTTGAAAATTTAAGTCTCTTTTTAAACCACTGTAAGGGCTCCTAGGGAGGTCCTACGGATCCATTTTTTCTGTGTATTAGTATGGCAAAGAGCTTTCAAATGCAAGTTTAAGCATTAAAATCGGGTTTGTAGTTCGCTAAATCCGAAATTAGCTGTACAGATGTGCTGAGCTAGCGTCACTCGAAGAAGTATTACCGTTCTTCGTGATGAATACGACATAAACCTGGATATGTAGGGGAAAAAATCCCAAGTACTCTCTGATTAAATGCATGCAGGGAAACAGACACTAAAATGTATGAAAATAGAATAGTAGAGGGTATGAGATCATTATGGAACACAGGGATTACGAAAAGTCTCACTTAGTATGAGGGACGGCGTCAGGATCAAATTATATATATACATATATATATGTGTGTGTGTGTGTGTGTGTGTGTTTGTGTGTGTGTGTGTATGGGTGTGTGGGTGTGTAGGTGTGTGTGTGTGTATGTATGTGCATCCGCGGAAGCCTTCTTTTTGAACCACTATGACAATCAAAAAGTGGAAGATCGTGGCATTGTTGGGAACGCGGTGGCTCAGTGGTACAGAGCGCTCATCTCTGATGTGTGAGGCCCCTGGTTCGAAACCGGCTCGCCCCATGTGGGTTTCGTGGTGGACATGGACAAACACCTGGCTCTTGAAGGTTTTTAATTAAATTAAATTAAAATCGTGGCATTGTTGCACACTATCTTAAGGCCTTTACAGCCGATCAAATAATTCTTGAACAAACCCTTGCTTTACACAGATTAAAAGTGATTTTAGCAATTGTGCCATAAACTCTCGCACCGAAAATGTTTTGCCAACGAAATTCTTATAAAACTACACTTATTTTTCTTTGACATGTAACAATACATTTTACTGAAAAAGTTAGATGGTGTGCTAGTTCTTCAATTGACTTATTTCAAGATGTTGATTCAAGATTTATTTGATCGTGTGCGTAGGTCTTTAGACCCTGCCAAAAAATGTCTCTCACGCTTTTTTCTTTCTTTAACAATGCTTCACATATGAAAATACGGTGCGGGACTTACTAAAATTTGTTGATCTTAAAAGAAATTTTCATGTTAATCTGCGTATGAAATCCTGTTTTTAGTATATATTCACGAACTTAGCTTTGAAAATTTACCTGATCAAGTAAACTGTAATATTGAAAAATCTCTCCAAATGAATATAGAACTCTTCAAATGAATATTTAAAATACCCCCAAAAAGTCACTGGTCGGAAATCGTAATTTCTGCCGCTAAAATAATTTGGCGACCTTCGCCCTAAATCGACACCCCCCCCCCCAATAGTTAATAATTGAATGTTCTGTTTTCCTTTGTGCACTGTAGTCAGCCTACAATCCTTCACAGTCCTCCAAACACTGATAAATACTGTCGCTAGTAAAGAGAGACTCCATACTCTTTGGTTGTGCTATGAATAGTGCTTTGGAAAACAATAACACTGTTGCGTAATCTCATAACCAGATACGAACTATCAACCAGTCGATGTAACTTGAAAGGAGAAGTAGTGACTTTTACCAGAGATGGTTCCGGCTAGAAATTTGATAATCCAATAAGCATATTAATCGCCTCAGACGCTGTGTTGATACTAATTATGTCGAGATTTTACCATTCTTACAAATTACACGTCTAGCACTCAATCATGTTTTCAAACTGTGAAGTATTAATTAAACTGGGGGTGCTACAGAGGGGATAAAATAGATTTTGGGGGCTTCAGCGCCCCTGTAACGCCGTCCCTGCTTAGAATATAAACACAAGCCATCTTAAAGTGCTTCTATTTGCAAAAGGGTGAGAGAAGGAGTCGCCAGGGCCTAATTTTGACGCTGCCATCCTTGCATTTGCCTGGTTTGACTGAGGAAAGCTCTGGAAAACTTTCATTAGGGATGGTCGGCAACTGCGATCAAACATCAGCCCCTGAATGTGAAACTTATGGCCTACCAACTGGACTACGGCCGTTCAGTGTCCTGAAATTCAAAGTAAATAACGAGATTTTTCTTGTTACGTCTTATATATGACACAGACTTCTTATCCTCTTTTTGAGGTTTTAATTGTTGGTGGTGGGTTTTTGCGTCTTTTCTATAGCACTCTCAATCATAACATAAGCTATGCATGTAGCTTCGAGAGTAAATTATAAAACTGTCCAAATTTTTTCTTAATTTGTGTTTCGTAAATACTAGGAAAAAAAAACTTTTTTTCTTCCTTTCATGCAGGCCATTCGAAGTTCACTGATAGCAGCTGAAGATATGCAAGAATATGTTTATAGTCTTCCATCTGATTCCGAAGGTGAATTTTCCGGATCAGAAGATGAGTTACACCAATAGTTCACCAACACTATTCCGACCTCAACTACAGAGGCCTAATGGCCATAGATCAGTCCAACTCATTTTGAATCGGGATGTCTTTTTTTATATATATGATACTGATTACCCTTGTAAAGAGTATTTCAACATTTGACATATTTAGCAGCAGACAATATCAATTAAACGTAAATCAATCTATTTTTTCTTTTGAAAATGGCACTTCGTAGTCCTTCTGCTTAACTTTCACGATTCTCTTCTCTTCACCTGATTTGGTTATTCGTTGTATCTCCTAAAAATATTCACAAATACATACCTTGAAAAGGATACATAAATACTTTCGGATTTCCTGACTATGTTATCGTAAACACATGACATACAAGTTTCAAAAAGGAAATAGCAATCAGTTTGCTATTCTTTTTAAGCAAGGTAAGATGGCAATAGTATTCATTGGTTTAGACTTGTTTCCATTAGAGAAACCAATGTTGATCTTTGCAGATTTACTGCGTATCAATAAATAGGTTTGCCACTGCTCTGCTGTTTAATATTAATATTCTTTAATGGTTACAGAAAAGTGAGTGTTTCGACCATCTTGCTACAAAACAATTATCTGTACTACTTGCAAACTTTCACATTCAACGCCATTCGTACACCATACTCTCCTTCTATAAACCGAGAGAATTACATTAGTAATAAATTTCTTCAAAACACAATTTTAAATGCGAAAACTATTTCAAATTCTTCCTAATATTTTCACATCATTAGCGTGTACGTTTAGAAACGTTCAATAGTTGTTCATTTGTCGTAATCAATTAAATTTTTCTGTGGGTTGTTAACATGTTTTAAAATAAATTTTGTTTCTAGGGGTTTATTTCGCTTGTTAAATTGCGATCGGTTCAGCGATTTAACATGTTTGGTTTTATATATCATAGACAAAAGATGTATATGTGTTCATAAAATTGCGAAATGGGTCAACATTTTTTCCCATGAATATCAAACGCTATTTTTTTTCTTAGTCCATTTAAATACCTTCTCGGCGGCTATTGGCTTGAACCCATAGTATTTTATGTATTAGTATTTACAAAGCATTGTGTTTGTTAGATTCCCAATGTATTTGTAGCAAATTGTTTTGTCAAAATGTTAGTAAATCGCTTTTTTATGATGTCATATCTTATCATAATATACAAATTAGCTACAACTATTGCGCTAGGATGATACTGACTACGAAAATTTGAAATTTTGATTGTACTTGCAAGGTTCTAAGAGATTCCATTAGAACGCATTTACTTCGACATGTAGAAAGTTAAAACATACACGAAATAATCCGTTAAAATGTAATTATTATATCAGATTTAGGTCAACAGCTTTGTATTTACGGTAGAGCGACCTCTTTAACATTTATGTTATAATTTTTATCTGTAGACAATATTGAACCGTTGCTGAGCTACTAACAATATGTTCGTAACAATGAGAAGCGATTTATTGTTTAACACTACTAAATCACAAAAGTCAAAGAATGGGATTGTTGAGAGCACTTTTAACTCTGAATGGAATGTGATACTAATTCGCAGGATCCTCTCTAATCATGTTAAATTTACTTAAGATAACAGCTCAATTCACCAAAACTTTCACTACAACAGGGTAGGAAATGTCAGTTTAATTACACAGTATTGTATTTTCAGTTAGCTTTAATTTCTTTCGAACAATTACTGGGATCTCGTCTGTAAATATAACTTTTACCAAAAATAAACATCCGAAATCTAATTGCTTGGGTATTATACAGTACGATTTATTACGAAGTTTTATATAGATTCTAGCGCTAATGAACGTTTTCTCATTTCGTTGTATCTCCTAACAATATTCACAAATACATACTTTAAAAAGGATACATAAATCTCTTCGGATTTCCTGACTATGTTATCGTAAACACAGGACATACAAGTTTCAAAAAGGAAATAGCACTCAGTTTGCTATTCTTTTTAAGCAAGGTAAGATGGCAATAATATTCATTGGTTTAGACTTGTTTCCATTAGAGAAACCAATGTTGATCTTTGCAGATTTACTGCGTATCAATAAATAGGTTTGCCACTGCTCTGCTGTTTAATATTAATATTCTTTAATGGTTACAGAAAAGTGAGTGTTTCGACCATCTTGCTACAAAACAATTATCTGTACTACTTGCAAACTTTCGCATTCAACGCCATTCGTACACCATACTCTCTCTCCTTCTATAAAACAAGAGAAAAACATTTGTAATATATTTTTCAAAACACAATTTTAAGTGCGAAAACTATTTCAAATTCTTATTAATATTTTCACATCAACAGCGTGTACGTTTAGAAATGTTCAATAGTTGTTTATTTGTCGTAATCAATTAAATTTTGGTGTGGGTTGTTAACATGTTTTAAAATAAATTTTGTTTGTAGGGGTTTATTTCCCTTGTTAAATCGTGATCTGTTCAGCGATTTAACATGTTTGGCTGTATATATCATAGACAAAAGATGTATATTTGTTCATAAAATTGCGAAATGGCTCAACACATCTTCCTACGAATATCAAACACGCTATTTTTCTTTGTCCGTTTAAATACTTACTCGGCGGCTATCGACTTGAACCCATTGTATTTTATGTATTAGTATTTACAAAGCATTGTGTTTGTTAGATTCACAATGTATTCGTAGCAAATTATTTTGTGAAAATGTTAGTAAATCTCTTTTTTATGATGTCATATCTTATCATAATATACAAATTAGCTACAACTATTGCGCTAGGATGATACTCACTACGAAAATTTGAAATTTTGATTGTACTTGCAAGGTTCTAAGAGATTCCATTAGTACGAATTTATTTCGACGTGTAGGAAGATACAACACACGAAATAATCCGTTAAAATACAATTATTATATCAGATTTAGGTCAACAGCTTTGTATTTACGGTAGAGCGACCTCTTTAACATTTATGTTAACCTGTTTATCTGTAGAAAATATGGAGCCGTTGCTGGGCTACTAACAATATGTTCGTAACAATGAGAAGCGATCTATTGTTTAACACTACTAAATCACAAAAGTCAAAGAATGGGATTGTTGAGAGCACTTTTAACTCTGAATGGAATGTGATACTAATTCGCAGGATCCTTTCTAATCATGTTAAATTTACTTAAGATAACAGCTCAATTCACCAAAACTTTCACTACAACAGCGTAGAAAATGTCTGTTTAATTACACAGGATTGTATTTTCAGTTAGTTTTAATTTCTTCCGAACAATTACTGGGATCTCGTCTGTGAATATAACTTTTACCAAAAATAAACATCCGAAATCTAATTGCTTGGGTATTATACAGTATGATTTATTACGAAGTTTTATATAGATTCTAGCGCTAATGAACGTTTCCTCATTTCGTTGTATCTCCTAACACTATTCACAAATACATACTTTAAAGAAGATACATAAATCTTTTCGGATTTCCTGACTATGTTATCGTAAACACATGACATACAAATTTCAAAAAGGAAATAGCACTCAGTTTGCTATTCTTTTTAAGCAAGGTAATATGGCAATAATATTCATTGGTTTAGACTTGTTTCCATTAGAGAAACCAATGTTGATCTTTGCAGATTTACTGCGTATCAATAAATAGGTTTGCCACTGCTCTGCTGTATAATATTAATATTGTTTAATGGTATTCGACCATCCTGCTACAAAACAATTATCTGTACTACTTGCAAACTTTCACATTCAACGCCATTCGTACACCATACTCTCCCTCCTTCTATAAACTAAGAGAAAAACATTTGTAATATATTGTTCAAAACACAATTCGAAATGCGAAAACTATTTCAAATTCTTCCTAATATTTTCACATCAACAGCGTGTACGTTTAGAAATGTTCAATAGTTGTTCATTTGTCGTAAACAATTAAAATTTGCTGTGGGTTGTTAACATGTTTTAAAATAAATTTTGTTTGTAGGAGTTTATTTCCCTTGTTAAATCGGGATCTGTTCAGCGATTTAACATGTTTGGCTGTATATATCATAGACAAAAGATGTATATTTGTTCATAAAATTGCGAAATGTCCAACATTTCTTCACACGAATATCAAACACGCTATTTTTTCTTAGTCCATTTAAATACTTTCTCGGCGGCTATCGGCTTGAACCCATTGTATTTTATGTATTAGTATTTACAAAGCATTGTGTTTGTTAGATTCACAATGTATTTGTAGCAAGTTGTTTTGTCAAAATGTTAGTAAATCACTGTTTTTTATGATGTCATATCTTATCATAATATACAAATTAGCTACAACTATTGCGCTAGCATGATACTGACTACGAAAATTTGAAATTTTGATTGTACTTGCAAGGTTCTAGAGATTCCAATAGTACGAATTTATTTCGACATGTAGGAAGATAAAACACACGAAATAATCGGTTAAAATATAATTATTATATCAGATTTAGATCAACAGCTTTCTACTCTTTAACATTTATGTTATCCTGTTTATCTGTAGACAATATGGAGCCGTTGCTGGGCTACTAACAATATGTTCGTAACAGTGAGAAGCGATTTATTATTTAACACTATTAAATCACAAAAGTCAAAGAATGGGATTGTTGAGAACACTTTTAACTCTGAATGCAATGTGATACTAATTCGCAGGGTCCTTTCTAATCATGTCAAAATTACTTAAGATAAAAGCACAATTCACCAAAAATTTTCACTAGAACAGCGTTGTAAATGCCTGTATAATTACACAGTATTGTATTTGCAGTTAGTTTTAATTTCTTCCGAACAATTACTGGAATCTCGTCTATAAATATAACTTTTACCAAAAATAAACATCCGAAATCTAATTGCTTGGGTATTATACAGTATGATTTATTACGAAATTTTTATATAGATTCGAGCTCTAATGAACGTTTTCTCATTTCGTTGTATCTCCTAACAATATTCACAAATACGTACTTTGAAAAGGATACATAAATCTTTTCGGATTTCCTGACTATGTTATCATAAACACATGACATACAAGTTTCAAAAAGGAAATAGCAATCAGTTTGCTATTCTTTTAAGCATGGTAAGATGGTAATAGTATTCATTGGTTTAGACTTGTTTGCATTAGATAAACCAATGATGTTCTTTGCAGAATTACTGCGTAACAATAAATAAGTTTGCCACAGCTGTGCTGTTTAATATTTATATTGACTAATAGTTACAGAAAAGTGAGTGTTTCGACCATCTTGCTACAAATCTGTTATCTGCACTACTTGCAAACTTCCACATTCAACGCCATTCGTACACCATACTCTCTCTCCATCTATAAACCAAGAGAAGGACATTTGTAATATATTTTTCAAAACACAATTTTAAATGCGAATACCATTTCAAATTCTTCCTAATATTTTCACATCAACAGCGTGTACGTTTAGAAATGTTCAATAGTTGTTCACTTGTCGTAATCAATTAAAATTTGCTGTGGGTTGTTAACATGTTTTAAAATAAATTTTGTTTGTAGGGGTTTATTTCCCTTGTTAAATCGTGATCTGTTCAGCGATTTAACATGTTTGGCTGTATATATCATAGACAAAAGATGTATATTTGTTCATAAAATTGCGAAATGTCCAACATTTCTTCACACGAATATCAAACACGCTATTTTTTCTTAGTCCATTTAAATACTTTCTCGGCGGCTATCGGCTTGAACCCATTGTATTTTATGTATTAGTATTTACAAAGCATTGTGT
>JAGDQP010034559.1:3578-20042 GCA_022664845.1 Lepisma saccharinum | reverse complement strand
TGCAAGACGAAGCCAGACGTTCAAAGGACAACTTCTAGACGTTCACACTACTGAGGTTTGAAATTTTACATTGAAAAAGGGGAAATATCAGCAGTTCCTTTTAATTTCTCAGTAGGTTCTGACTGGGAATGGGTTCTATCATCAAGCACTAGTACTTGGTCTGGAATCTTCAAATGAGCTTGCTTTTGGGTCTGAGAACCTGCAAGTATGCCTCAATTACTTCATCATATTATACAGGACATGCAAAGAAAGACAGGAGACACTGGAGCTCCCTCATCCCTTCCTGCGAGGAGCACATAACCCGTAACCTCTCACTTTAAACTGCATAATGATGAGATACAACTCAAACACAGCATTTCAAAAATTAAAACATGGTGAGTAAAATATAAGTTTTACTGAAGAGTACAGGAAAAGAAGTGGGGGATGTCCATGGAAGGTGATTTCTCGTAAAAAGTCTAACTTGCATTTACTCCCATGTATTTTTTATTCTAAATACCGATATAACTTGTAGGTTATTTGCGCATTTGGATTGAAACTATCACAGCAGTTAGCTGCCATTGTACTTTTACGATTGTAAACCCATTTTTTTTAAATACACATTCCTCTCCTTTCCTGTACTCTTTAACTGTGATTCGTACTTGCCCCGTTGGATCTCAGTTCAGGTAGGTCATGTACCGGTCAAAGTATAGACTTCTGTAATTATTTTTCTGTAAGCTCTTAATGGAAATAAAGAGATACTCCTTCCTAACGTCCATTGTTGTATTGAAGCTTAAAACGTGGTACAGACTTACAAACCACACCTCATCAACTAATTAACATAAATAAGTTATTCTTGTCTTATATGATAGATATTTGTTTGTAGTTTATGATGTGTGAAGAGATTACGTCCATGTGGTTTGTACAAGGTACAGAAATTCTGAAAAATTCGAACAAAAATAGACAATTCCAATATATCTCAACTTTTTACTCCCTGCGGTAACAAATTTGTTTAGAAATTTGAATAACCATTTCTAGGTACTTTATCGCACATATACCACTTTAACTGTACCAACAACACTTTTTTATTAGAGGTACGCCAGATCTGGACGAAATTAAAACAAATATAAAAAATATTTTTATGATAAGTGTAGATAATTATGTTTCCTAATTGTGGACCCACAAGTCATTGGTTAGATTTCATGGGTAAATGTTTCTAGCAAAATTTGGTTATATTAAAAAGTCGGACATATTAGAGATCATATTTTCTCAAGAAATACACTATCAAGAAACTGACTTTTCAGTATAGTTCAGGCAATTGTGTGTTCCAAAGCTTGCTTTCGTGGGTCACTTTGTAAGCTACTGAATTTGACTGGAGAAGAGAGAAATTATTAGTGACAGCAGGCTGTCCAGAAGTGTTTCGCGAAAACATTTTTTTTTTCAGGAAACATTAGCTGTAAAATCTAAACCAATGCCTGGTTAATAATAAAACTTTGTTAACTTTTAGACATTTAATTGTCTCAACTATACTAAAAAATAGTTTTTTTAAACGTTTTTCACAAAATGGCGTCTAAATATGGCACCCTTAAAAAAAACATCTTTCCGTTGTTGGTACGATGAAAGTAGCAGTTGTAACCTCCTTAACGTGTTTATACGAATAAATACCTAGAAGTGGTTACTCAAAATTGTAAATAACAGCTACATACTTTGATACAGAAGAGAGTTAAAAATTTGCGAAATATTGGAATTTTCCTTCAAAAGTTCTGTAGAACAGAGATTAGAGATAGTCCCGAGCGGTTTTTGTGTGTGTGTGTGTGTTTGTTGTGTACAATAAAAGTTGTAAATTTAAAACCTTAATTATAGCAAGACGTAAATGTAACATTAGTGATGAATTGAAAAAAACATTTACTATATTTAAAAAATACAGGACATTAAGTACTTTGTGAAACTTGAAATTCAACTGCTATCTCCAACAAGAGTTGTGCTGATTTAAGACATTTGGATTAATGTTAACAGTTAGTAATAAAAAGGTTCAAGATTTCTATTTTAAAGAAAACTCAAAACGCAAAGATATAGTTTTAGCAGCAGAAGCTACCCTTCGATATCACATGAGCCTTACTTGATTTATCTATAATGTCAGTCATTGTTTATTACGATTTGTGCGTTGATTTTTAAAACTGTTTGGGTACTATCTTTCTTCTAATTATTATTAAAAATCCAGCTGTCCCCTCACTGTAGACCAAAATCTAAAGTTTTGCATTCACTTCTGAAAAATGTATTCTTTTTCTTGTTCTGCGATCTGGTAGGTTGAGCACCAATTCAGATCCTGCTGGGGCCGCGCTCAGTGGCACAACGTTTCCTCTGGTACGTTGGCCTAAGCCTTAGATGCCTAAAGGCCATAAATACAATTCAATTCTTCTGCGTGGGGTCGTTGGTTCGATCCCGACCTGTACCATGTGGGTTTTGGGGTGAACAAACACCTTGTGCATGGGTTTCCTCGGGGTTTTCATGTTTCCTCATTCCACCAAATCTTCCATTATCATGCATTCGGTCTGAGTCAAAGTTGCATTTATAAAGGCCTTCGAAGAAATTTAAAAAAATAGACCGTGCTCTGTCGGATCAATAAGACTATTCCGAATGGAGTTCACCCTCAATTTCACCTGTGAATGGCGGAATGCCGGGACCTATAATTATCTTAGGCCCCAAACCACGCCGTGACTTGAATCTGGTGCACATATCTTGATGTGAGGTAACCAACCCTACAGAGAATAGGCTCGCTCCAAGCCTCCCGATTCGACATTAATGACACAACGTTACCGACTGAACTACTGAGGTCATACACAGCTTCACATTTACATGCATTCACATTTTATTTCTAAAACGCGAAAAAACCGCCTGGGCCCAAGTGGGTTGGTTTTTTTCCAAATCCTGGTTTAAACCAGCCAACTCTGCTGTGAAATGGCAACTATATTCTCGCGGCTTAGGGCGAAGGGCGCGTGAGTGTGATTTACATCTAGTACATTTTATTTAAAAATACCGAACGTGACTATACCTAACCCCTCTTCGTTCTCTATCACTGCCTATTAGTAAAAAAAAATAGCAAAATTTACAGCAGAAATGGGTAAGTTAATCACCTGTGAAGCATAAAAAAGAAAACAGATTAATGAGAAGTTTGTTAAATCGGATGGAACATCAGTTGAATAATGAATGGACTAGGCCTACTTAAAAGTAGCGGAAGTATTGAATCGTGAGGTAGAGACAGCAGTAATCTATCCGGCTGCGACTAACTGATTGTGTCAATTGTGTGAAATTTCCAAATGCGTATGTATAAAAACTAACCTTACCTGACTTTCCTAACTAACCCACTGTAGCTTAACTTGTAGAGTAAAAGAAAAGGACAAAAGCTGATGATACATTCAACTACTTTACAGCGTAGCAATACAGCAACTGGCCAACATGTAGCCCGCGTAACAGGGAAACGAATAAGATGTGGCATAAAATTCACGGAGTAACATTCAAGAAGTCATAATATTTTATTGACATGCAGGTGAAGCAATAAATAGGAATATGAACTTGTAAATTACAATCAAGAAAGTAAGTAATGACTTTCATACGAAAATAACACCCAGAACATGCAGTTATAGTCTTACGTCGCCAGACAACCACTTGACATTGTTTGTTCCGATCTTTTGGATTTTCACTATTCTCCTCTATTTCATTTCCGAAAGGTAAACTAATAGGCGCATCGCGGCTACAGCATCCCATTCCAGTAGTTTTGAGAATATAATTGGATCGATTCTGCGGAAAAATACCTCAAACAAACATGCATGTTCGCACACTCACACGCATTTTCTATGTAAACTTGGTGATGTTAAAAATTAGGACATCAGCGTTAACACAGAGCCCAGCAAATTCAAATTCCAATTTTGTCAACATTACGGACTTTACGCAAAGGGATTATTTGCAGTACATTCAATCCAGTATGTAACTTCATTAAATTGTTGCGCGTAGATACATACAACAAATGAATTGAACATACAACGCAAAAAAAGTCCTCTAACTTAAAGTAGAAGACTAAACACTTACAGATTTTTATCCAGTTACTTGTCACATGGCCGCCATCTTTCATTACTACTGGTCCGGTGTTAACCTTGCGGTGTGGATTTTAAGTAACACACAGGAGGTGTTGTTTCTCGCAGTCGAAGCGACGCCAGGAAGCGCTGTTGCCACATTTCTTCAGAAACATTCTATAAAACAACTAACAGCACTTCGCCGGTTTTCATCACAGCGTTTATCAGCATTTCTGGTAATATTCCTCTATATTGTCTTTTTCTGTAACTTCAGTACATAGTCCATTATCGTAAGGCGCACAATATATTTGGTAATCATGCAGAAAACAACATCGAAAACTGTACACGTGTGTTCATTCAACACATACAGGGTGTGTCACTTCAACTTTACGTTTTTAACACACCACTCGAAAACGAGACTGTGTTGCTCTAACCACCTTCCTGTGTCATAATTTAACACAATCGGCTTAACACATAGAAATGTCGTTGAATTAACACAGCGATTTTTTACAGTGTAATAATTGTCATTAAATTATTTAAATAATGGCATTTAGGGTTTAAGTGAGTAAGTTCGATCGCAGGCCCGAGTCCGATTTCGGACAGTCCGACAAGATGGTCCGCGGATTCGGACTTTTCTAGAAGTCCGAAAAAAGGAGTCCGAAGTCCGGATATAAAAAAATTCGTATCTGAACAAGTCTACTGCAGTGTCGGTAGAGCACAACACATGAAACAGGGTGATTCACAAGTGTGGAAACACATAATGAAAACTGCCCAGAAATGTACTCTAGTAAACGTGAGTTCAAAGCGACGGAAATGTAAGGAGTACCATCAATAACGTGAAAGTCATTGCCAATTCGCCAATAATATTACCTCAAACCGAATCAATATGCTGTGCAAGGTTGCATACCAATAATAGTGCAACAACTGAGGCGCAGTTGAAATTACGCAAGGGGACTCACAAAGAAAGTGGGGAATCTCCTTATGGGAAATAAAGGAATTTCGCTATTGTAATCACGTAATGTCGAGATCGAAACGAAGCCAATAAAAATGACGATTAATGTCAACATGTCCCACTACTGCAGGGAAACTGTCCTACATGCGAAAAATAGGAAAATAACTTTGTAAGTTCTATTACACACGGTTCACATTCTAGTGCAACGTAAAAAGAACACAATTGTATCCATGTCACACTCGAAACATAGGAAAATAACTGTAAAATCTTCTAATACACATGGTTCACATTTTGGTACAACGTAAAGTAACACAATTGTATCCATGTCCCACTTCTTCTGGCACTGTCTCACATTCGAAACATAGGAAAATAACTCTCTGAATTCTTCTATCATATATGCTCCAAATTCTGATACAACTTGAAAGTAACAAAATTTTATCATGCCCCACTTCCTCTGAGACCATATCACGCACTCGAAATATAGGAAAATAACCCCGCAAATTCGTATGTTGCAGACGGTGCACATTCCAGAACGAAGAAGGAAATAAAATAATTTGTCACATGTCGCACTACTGCTGGAACACCATCCTAAAGGAGAAAAAAAATGAAGAACAGGGAAAAACGTCGTAAATCTCCGATTGTTTACAGACTACTTTGCAGTAGGAATAACAAAAGTCAAACACACATGTCGTCAGGCTGTACAAGAGGGATTTCCAAAGAAAGTGGGTAATCCACAAAGAAATGAAGAAGAAGAAAGTAGAGGAAACACTCACGATGGCAGGTAACTTTCCCAGGCGTAGAAGATCTGGAAGAAATGCCTCTGAGAAGCGTACAACCTTCGCACATAGAAATCAATTAAAAGCAAGTTCCAGGATCTGCACTACGAGTACCTTGCACTAAAAGACACTATGCAGTGCAGAGAAAGGCACACAAACACTGAGATACTCAGAGACGTTGTTGAAAATGTCCGCGATTGACTTCAATATAAAGCTGACATCGGCGAAGCACAGATTGTCTTGTACGCGCAAATCCATGTGGCATGTCACTAATGGTCCCAGCAGCGGCAGTGACACGAGCAGCGAGATCCTCAACAATTCCCACGGGGGTTTCATACACGAGTCTTTTCATTTTTTTTAGTTTTGGGGTCCCACCTTACCAATCCCGCCTCTTTGCATCCTTTACACGAGCCGAGTTGTGCACTTCCAAGGGCGTGCATCACGAACATATTTGTTCTTTTCGCCTTGGGGCAGGCGTGTCCCTAGAGATTCTTGGATTGCCGGAGTTACGGCATTCCAAGAAGCCCCTATGTTCCTTCTGTCAGAAACATCACGTGTTGCGGGACGGACTTTGGACCAGGCGTCCAGAATGTCCTCCTCGTCTAAGTTCCCTAATATAACTTACTTGCTTGTGCTGGGTCCCTATCTATTATTTTCTTTATTAACATATAACACATAAACATATATTACAAATATTAGAACAATACATTGACTAACACGTGGACAACACATAGACAAGACAAACACAAACTTGGTTGGCTTCTTCTTTTCGCCTCTTCTTCTAACCTGCAACAGAGTAGGAAGGAATAAGGATAGGTGCGCGTGGATTAGGTGGTGTGTTCTACAAAGTTTTTGTCGCCTTCCTTTCCTTTTGATTAATGTCCACTTCCTCCTCGTCACTATGTTAGTTCCTCCTGTCTCACTCTTGCGCTCAGTTAGTTATGCCTCTTATTTCGCTGTATTCTATTTTTAATTCTTTATACTCAATCACTCACGCTTACCCCGTGGCTAGCATTCGATTTGTTCGGTTTCATTTCTGGCTTCCAGAAAATTAGCGTTTTTCCACTAAATATATACGCTCGTCTCTTCATACCACACTTCCAATTTCTTCCACCACCACACTTACACTAACTCACACACACTCAGCGTCTCTTGGGACGGAGTTCCGCCTCAAGGCGCCAAACTTTTCCCACTGGGTTCCAGCGGAACATTGATACTCTATTTCACCACTTCGTTTCTGGTTTATATATTAAATTACGTGTCTCTATTGCTTTGTGGTCTATTTATACGCGGCTGCAACGCGGGTTCGCACACACGGCGATCATTTTATTGACCTAACGCCCCATTTCATTAATCTGCATTATCCTTGTTGTTTTCATACGGGGCGGTCAACGCCGTTAAGATATTTCCTCTGGTAGTAGTTTGAGACTTTGTGAGTCAGCTCCCTGAGGACCGTCACCAGTTCCGGTGTTCGCAGAACCTCCGTGACGGGCGTCTCCCCCAGGAGATGTCTTTGTTCGCGAACTATGTTTCTTGTTTCCATACATCTTAGTAGTATGTGTTCTGGCGTGGCCACCACCCCGCATATATGGCACATATTATCTTCTACTATTTTCATTTGGTATAGTTTCTGTCGGTAGGGGCCGTGGCCAGTCAAGTAATGCATAAAGCCTCCTTTAATCTCCAGTTATATGCCCATTCTCTCCTCAATATCTGGAAAGAATCCAAAAAGTCTTCTTCCTTTCTTCTGTCTCCTCTCATAACTCCTGCCATGCTTTCACTATTATGGAATTGATTTCTGATTTATTCTACTTCTTGGTGCAGTATTTTTGATACTCGTTCTTGGTTTCCTTTTTTGAGCTAGTACATGGGACCCAATTTTTTCACCTGAAGATGCATTGGCGGGACAGCCGACGCCACCTGAAGAGCCTCTACCGGTGTTGTTCTATATGCGCCAAACAGCCGCATCAGTAGTTGTCTATGTGATCTGTCAATTATTTGTCTTTGTCTAATATCATCCATTCTGTGGCCCCAGACGCCAGTAGTGCAACCTACAATCGTTCTTATAATAACATCGTGGTACGTTCGTATTACTTTAATTGGAATTTTAAGGTCTTTTGTTGCGATGTTTACCAATTTATGTGAAACTTTTATTGCTTTGTTTTTATTATAGTTGTGTGTTCTCTAAAGTTAAGTTTTTCGTCTAAGGTTATACCTAGATATTTTAAGTGTCTTTCCCTTTTTATCGCTTTATCATTCACTTTTATAGTTGGTCCTCTATTGAAATTAAGGTTTCCTTTAAATAACATATATTTGTTTTTTTCTGATGATATTGTTAACTTATTCTCTTTGCACCACAATGTCATTTTGTCTGTTACTTCATTTGCTTTATTTTGTAGGTCCAATCGGCTGTTACCCTTAATCACGACCGCCAGGTCGCCGGCATATCCCACCACTCTCTCCACCTGCCGCATTCCATCCAGCATTTCCAGGCATGGTTGAAAGGCCAAGTTCCAAAAAACCGGGCCTAGTACCGAGCCTTGCGGGCAAGCTTTTGTTGGCAACTTAGCCACGATGCCATCCGCCGTCTCTACTTCTATTAGTCTATTTGCAAAGTAGTTTTTTACAACTTTCCACAATTTGCTATGTAACTCGATTTTCTTTAATTTCCTTAGCAAGAAAGGCCACCACCAATTGTCGAAGGCCCCATAATGTCAAAGAATATCCCAATTGTGTATTTACAATTATCTTCTTTTAGCTGATATATGCTGTTACATAGTTCATTTATGGCGTCCTCCGTAGACTTTTTAGAACGGAAACCGTATTGTTATTTACAGGTTGATAGCTCTTTTCTTTTTTCATTTATTTTTTGTGCAGTTATTCTTTCAAAGATTTTACTTATTGTGTTCAATTAACAAATGGGTCTATCGGACTTGGGACTGCGTTTATCTTTGTCCTCACTTTTTAGTAGGATTATTAAATTTGCTTTCTTCCATGGTTCCGAAAACACTTCTTGATTTATACATTAGTTGAAAAGCCTAGTTAGGTATGGAGTCCATATATCTGCATTAATTTTGAATATTTCATTTTTTATGTGATCTGGACCCGGTGCTTTCCCTTGTTTTAGGCTTCTTAGGATTGCTGCCACTTGATTGTTTGTAACCACTAGGTTTTCTGTTTCATTGTTTGGTACTTTGTTTGCGTCATTTCTGATTCTTCTATTTTCCTCGTTATCGTCCTGAATACGATCGTCGGGAAAAAGTTTCTCATACAGAAGTTCGATTGTATTTTTCAGTTCGTTGTGTATTGACCTTGGTCGTCTTTTAGTTCGTTTAGTGCACCTTTAACCTTTATCTTAGACATAATTATCTTGTAGGGCATTCCCCATAGATCCAAATTTAGATTCTCTTCCACGAAATTGTTCCATGTTTCTTTCTTGGTTTCTCGGAGTTCTTTCTCAAATTGCTGCTTGATGTTTCTATAGTTCTCCAGTCTTCTTGCTCTTAGTATATGGTCTCCAGCCGTCCTATAGCTCTTTCTGCTTGCCTTCATTTTTCCTCTTAGCTTGTTCAGGTTCTCTGTCCAAAATGGCTTCCTTATATGATTTACATTTTTTTCTCATGGTGTTGAATTTATTATGGCGTTTCTTGTAGCTATTTCTAAGTTGTTTGTTAGCACTGTTAGGTTACAATTTTCTACTATTTCTGGACGTATCAGGCCCTCAAAAAATGTTTCTTGTTTAGTTTATTTACATTATAATTAAATTTAGTGATTTCCTCTGGTTGTTCTTCAGAATTTGGCTTTCTTTCATAATCAATAGTGAAGCAGACAGCGCCGTGGACACTTGTGGTTGCATATGCGTCAACGGTCCAGTCATACAAATGATTACATATATTCCCCCTTGTCATTGTTACGTCTATATTTGTTTCCACTCCGGCCCTGCCCATGAAGGTTGTCCTTCTCTGTTCACGACTGTTAAGTTATGTTCTTCTATCAGGTCCTCAAATATTTCTCCGTGTTGATCAGTCACAGGGCAGTGCCAGAGTGGAGATTTAGCATTAAAATCTTCCAAAATGTTCACATCCACATTATAAAGTCAATTGAGAATATCTTCTATTCTTTGTTTAAAGATGTCCCTTGGAAGGGAGAATTGGCAGTATATATTCACTATTGTAATTTTGTAGCTTCGCTTCCTCAAATCCACACATAATGTCCATTTATCTACGTATTTTAGATGCACCAAGGCTTCTGTGTCTTTGTTAAATACCACCACCGCTACCATAGGATTGGGATCCTCTGGCAGCATTGTTACGGCATCCGTCGGCATTCCTATGAGTTTTCCCCTGTACGTATAAGGCTCCTGCATACAAACTACGTCCCCTCTTCTTTTTCGCATTAATTTCTGACTTCGGAAGTTGCCAATTTCGATCTGTCCAGGTTGATTTGGACCACCTTAAACATAACTACGGTTGTCTAGTGTGGACGTAGCAGACAGGGAACTTCTCAACCGGAATAAATACATTTCGTCCATATGCCATAACAAACTGCCTGTAAACGTTATTCATCTGAAATGACTCCTTTCTCCTCTCAAATACTTTGTCAATTAATTTCAGCCAGTCCTTCGGGTCGGTAGTGATTCCGTTTGCTCTAAGATTGATTTTACCAACTTCCTCGATAATCGGGAATGTTATTGATTTACCTTGTAGATGAATATTTCTTACTACTATCCTGAGAGCCGCCTTCAACACCTGTGGTTCCTCCAGTTTTGATAAATTATAATTTATGTGTAGATCCTCATAGAATTTGTTTGGGTTGAAGCTTAGGTTACTTCTATCTTCCTTCTCTACCAATTCTCCCTTTGGTCTCTCTTCCTTCGTGGTTCCCTGCGCCTACGGCCCCGTTCCAGGTCCCGTCTCGGCTTCTTCCTCCACCAGGGTTATCCTCCGCTCTTCTTTTTTCCTGTAAAATGATTTTTTTTTCCTGGGGATGGGTTTTCCCTCTTTTCATTCTATTTCATCGGTGTTCATTTCCTTTCCTCTTCTTCACTCTCTACTGTTGACAGATCCATAGTTTCCTTTACTCTTAAATCCTTATATTCATTCTCATCATGTTTCTTTGGGTTGATGTTATCCATTACTTCTGATATGGTTCTAAAGAGGGTATTATCACTGATTATCATTTTCAATCCAATATTCTTTATTTTATTTTCCCACTCTTTTATTTTTGTTAGAACTATGTATCGATCTGCTCCCCAATGGCCCATCCCAATTTCCGGTATTGTAATTTTCTTTCTGATATTTTCCTGTAGATCCGCTAGCACTTACAAAGTCAGACTCAAGTCCTCCAAGAAATCCTCATTGAATGACTTGACATACACAAATCCATAGCCATATCTATTCTTGGATAGATACATTTCAAGGTTTTGGTTATCACGAACTTCTATGATTTCATGATAAGTCTCCTCCAATTCAAATCTGTCCTGCGTCAAGGCTATCATTTGCGGAAAACCCCTAGGGAAGGTCTGCAGTTTAGGATTTATGTAGTGTATGGTGATTTGGTTACTTTCTTCAAAGTTAATATGCCCTGACTTTATTGAGAAGTAATTTTATGTTGATTTTGTGTAGCCATTTGATAGCCAATTATTTATTAATTCTACTTTTTTACTTTTGTTATACTCTTTCCAGACTTCTTTTTTGTTTACACGGGGGAGTTTCTTTTTAGGTTTAGTGTCCTGGACTTCGGCTTGATCATGGTTATGGGCCATAATCGAACTTATATATGGTTCTTTGGATTTAAGGGTAGATTAATTTATATTGAGGGCAGTCTTCTTGTTTTTCCGCGCACTTTTTACCCCTTTGATAGCATGGTAGACATACTTTCTTATCTTTTTCCCTACATTCACTTTTCTTGTGTCCTTTTTCTCCGCATGTTCTACATCTGGGACCATTTTTGCAATAGTTTGCTATATGACCATAGTAAAAATATTTCAGGCAAGGCGTGACAACGAGATAGTCCTTAACGTTAGTGACTTCGTATCCAATATATACCTTGGGATTCTGCAACAAAATCTACCTTACTTCTCTTGGTACTTCAAATACTAGATGGTATCGATCCTGATTCCTTGGTCCTGTTTTGAACCTAGGTATAATGAGTTGCCTCTGTTCATCTGTAATACTCTGAAGGTTCCTCACCAGCAATTCCTCTATGACCTCTGCCTCCTTCATCTCGGTGGGGGTACCATAGAGGGTTTCTCTTCTCACTTCTGTTGGACATATCGAAGTTATTTTTCATGTTTGGGTGGTTCAGTATTTTCCTCATCCTGCGTCGATGCCGTCTGCAAAATCAGTGCAGTCTTAATCTGGATCATCTGGAAGTTTATCTGATCATTTCTTTGTATTGTTCTGGTGATCCTCATTCTTGTGTCTTTTAGTGTTTCACCTTGCTTGGGTCTTATTAAAATAGTTGGTTTCGTTTTTCTTTTGTTTGTGTCTATAATGCTGTTTTTTTTTCGGAATCTTGGTGTCTTTCTTCAGCATGTCTGCAAAGCTGACTGCTGGTACCGATGATTCCCTTGCTGGCCCCTTTGCCTGCTTCAACCTTCCATTTTCGGCGTACAACGTTCGTATTCTTCCTGTTTCTGCAATTTCTCTTCTGTCTCCTGTCTTCTAGATTTTGTCTGGCTGATGGTTATTTCTAGTTCGTTGACTCTGAAGTTACCAGTTATTGCTTCCTGTTTTAATGCGTCGATAGTTCTTTCCAATTTATCGATATCTTGATCCCGTTTTTCTACTTTCGTTTGCCATTGCCCCAGCTTAATTTCGCATTCCCTAAGTCTTGCATTTTCTCTTTCTAGTTTTTCATGTTTCTTTACCAATTCCGTTATTCTTCCTTCTGCGTGTGCTAAACGTACTTTCAGTTCTTCTACTTCTTTTCATGTTTATATCTTCTACTCGCTTCCTCTTCTTCTGGTGTTCTATGTCTTTTCTTATTCGATTCCTCATCTTGGTTCATTGGTGTTCCTGGTCTTCCAGATAGTACATCCATACTTTCCTGGTCAGCGACCCCCCTTCTCACACTTCTCAAAGGCGTTGTTTTAGCTGTGCCTTCTTTCTTTGCTTTTTCCCATTCTGCATGTACTTCCTCCGCTATCTTTTGTTTCAGTTCCTTTTCTTCTTTATTAGACCTTGCTATATTTACATTTATTTCCTTCTTTACTTTCTCCATAACCGAAATTGGTTGTTAGGATCTGGATCGTCGGACCTCCACTGTGACTCAAGTTTGGCAAGTCCAGTCTTGGTGATATCCATATATTCAAAGCTCTTTTACATCTTCGCGCTCTCGTATTCGTACTCGCACGACACACGCACTAAAGTTCAAAGTTTACACTTGGGAGAACCAATATGGCGTCCCCAGAACCGCACATCAGGGGACCCGACACCCGAGAGACCGGCCTCCCGAGGGAGTAAAAAACAAAGGTCCCCAGTGAGGTCACCGACCTTTTCATTTCTCCCCACAAAAATAAATCCACTGGTGTAAGGTCGGGGGAGCGAGGTGACCACGGACTGGGTCCACCCCTGCCAATCCAGTGATCGCCGAAAATATCGTTGAGTACGACCCTGGTTTCCCGGTCGAAACGCGGCGGCGCCGTCGTGTTGATACCAGATACGTTGTCTATCTGCGAGTGGCACATTTTCCAGAAGTCCAGGTAATACGTCCTGTAGAAACACCCGATAACTTCCGCCATTCAAAGTAGTTGGCAAAATGTACGGGTCTATCAAATGGTCTCAACTTCCACCATTCAAAGTAGTTGGCAAAATGTACGGGTCTATCAAATGGTCTCCTACTATGCCACACCACACATTCATTGCGAACCTATGTTGATAATGGCGCAAAAGGATTGCGTGGGTATTGTCTATATCCCAGACGTGACTGGTGTGGCTGTTGAAGAAACCGTCTCTAGTAAACATGGACTCATCGGTCCACAACACTATTATTGGAAAATCTTAAATGGCACGTGTTTGTTGCACATACCATTGGCAGAAATCCATGCGCTGGGGAAAGTCCGTAGGTAGTATGTGCTGTACCTTCTGCAATTTGTATGGGTACAAATTCTCGTCCTGAAGAACGCGGAACACATTTTAGTATGGTGGGTTTGTCTCAGATGAGCAATAGCACGTGTGCTAGTGCCAGGATCGTCCCGTAGCGCGTCCAACAGCTCCTCTTCAAATTGCACAGTGTGGGGTCTTCCACAATCCCACTTACGGGGTAGTAGCGAACCACTTTCACGCAGTCGAGCATCAAGTCGTGCAAAGAGTGTATGTGCTGGTAGCCGCCTATTTGGAAAACGTTCCTGATACAAACACCGTGCTTCAAGGCTGTTTTTGTGTGCCTCCCCATAAACGAGATGCATATCGACAAGCTCGTGGTTAGAGTATTTAGCCATTATCCTGTTTTAGAACTGATAAAAACGGGGAAAATTTTACTTCCCAGTGAGGATTACGACTACTTTGATTAGCACCCACGTAATGTCACACAGGTGTCCACGCAGTTGTTACAAACCCAAAAGGAACACTGGAGTACGTACTCATGGTAGAATACTCCTTGGCGCATTCAACGACACACACAAGTCAGACTAAATTCAGAGCAGCAATCCGAATAACTTACAGGATGATCAGCTGTCGACTAAAAACAGTCTCTAGGTGTATCCACCAACGCTAATACGTTACAGATGACATACACTTCCCGCGCCTCTAGTGGAACTTTCTGTATCACATAGCTGAAATCGTTCTCTGCCTACTCTGATTGGATAGCGTCATTTTCGGATGTAGTTCTTCAAACCTCTGATTACTTTTTTCGCCTTTGTGGTCGTTCCTTTCATGGTAGCAATTTCACACCACTCTGCCATTGAGTCGTATGGGCCCAGAAATACAGATGGCTTTTATCCCTTCACTTGTCTGTGGGATGACTTCCCTCGGCAATCACAACCGATGCTGATGATGCTGATATGGTGTTCTGCACGAAAGCAGGTCTTTGATTCGAAGGTCCCTAGGCGAGGTGAAGCTATGGTGGTTTGCCATTGTCTTCCGTGGGATGATAGTGACGTCCATCAGTTTAACGTGGGATCCGAACCACTTGTGTCCCCACCGGGAAACTAACCCGGAACCATTTGATTACAAGCAAGAAATATGGAACGGAACGAAACGAACAAAACAAGTCTAGTGTTTTCTTCAGTTTGTTCACATCACTTGTTGGCCGTTTTCGTGATACTAACACGACCAGGCTGTCATCATTGCAAACATCAGGCTAAGGGAATCGTTTAAAAGGATTGAGAAAATGGACACAGGACAGGACGACAGACAGAACAACAAATTAAACAAAGCAGTTGTAAGACATCAAGGATTGTAACCTGGATAAGGTTATGACCTATTTAAAAATCAAGGATTTGTATCCACTAAAATTTAACTTCCCTTCCCAAAGAAAAATAGGTACTCACGGCTATCACGTAAGGTGACATCCCGATATTTCCCTGGAGCGAATTATCAATGACTTTCATGTTATTGATGCTACTCCTTACATTTCCGTCGCTTTGAACCCAAGCTTACTAGAGTACATTTCTGGGCATTTTTCATTACGTGTTTCCACACTTGTGAATCACCCTGTTTCATGTGTTGTGCTCTACCGACACTGCAGATGTCTTCCTAGACCATGCGGCTACAAATTTACTCCACTTAATACTCAGAACGTCACTGTTCGCCATCATCCTTACCTGTCGATTTTGCAACCACACACAACGGGCATGAAAGTGTCCGTCATTAAGTATTTGTTTAAGATAACGGCTTAATACAAACGAATTATTGTTACCAGGTGGGAACCCTATCCATACATATCCATTTAGACTAATCTTCCATTGGCAGATTGTCCGGAAATCCCTACGTTCCTTTGGGAATCCCTTGCGCGTGCATTGTAGGGTTCTGAAGCATGCATATTTCAATAGAGCAGGTATGACTTCTTATGTTAATTTTTTACCCGCGCTCTGTACCTTGTATAGTTTCCGAAAAATTAATTTTCCCACGCTTTCGTCACCTTGTAGACCCGAAACTATGTCCGATCGTCGAAAGTTAAACAGGACTTTTTTTCTTGTCTCAGTATCATGAATCACCTCCCAAGAGTTTTGACAGATATATATATACATGGTGTATCTTTAATGGTGGGTCAAACTTCAGGGGTTGATGGAGAATGACCAAAGACGTGGTTTAAGCGAAGAAGTTGTGATCCTAAAATGCGTCAGTGCTGAGCTATAGCCCGCCGAAAATGGACCAAAGTAGAACAAAAATGAATAGAACGAGAGAAGGAAATGTCGGAGAAAGGTTGGGTCAAAGGAGCGATTGCCGTATGTGCCCTGTAGAGTCGATTCATGCACACATCGATGCGGAACAGTGGCGGCGCAAGGGGGGCGCATATGACAGCACAGGTAGGGAGCGGAAACATGGGGTCAAACGTACCGGGATGATGGCAAATGACAGAGTAAGCAATGTGAGAGACGGATCGTGAGTACGACAATGCAACAATCCCGAGCCAGAGCCAGCCGAAACTGCGTAGATGCGATTCATGCACACAGCGATGCAGAAGGGAACCGGCCAAATCGTCGAAAGGCATATCGTCGAAAATCAAAAACGGTCATAACGTCGAA
>JAGDQP010034558.1:0-20043 GCA_022664845.1 Lepisma saccharinum | reverse complement strand
ATATGGTAACTCACACAATTGAAAGAGCGTTTCATGTGAACAGTGTTGTAAGTCCTTTAGACATAAAAACAACTTAAATGATCATATGATAATTCACACAGGTCAAAAAGGTATAAATGCAAACACTGTGCTAAGTCATTTGAGTATAGAAGCAGTTTAAGCACTCACATTTCAAATCACAGGCGTAAAAGCGTAAAAATACCAACAGTGTAATACGTATTTTTGACATAGAGTTGGCTTAAGCTGTCACAAGACTACTCACGCAGTTAAAAAGCAATATTGATTTGAACAATATGGTGAGTTATTTGTAGATAAAACAGCCTTTGTGACTTGAACAGTCAATAGTATACCCTTACAACCTATTCGTCGTATGCTGATTAACACTGCAGTAAGTCAAGTTTAGCCAAGAAGGAAATTAGGCACCTGATTATCGCACAAGCATAAGCTATATGTATACGAGCACATCATTCGAAAGTCATATTGAGTGGATCAGAAGAGTTGCCAATTTAGCGACTTGGTCACTAAAACTACCGATCTTCAATTGTCATTTAGTTTCCAAAACTTTTCACTTTCCTAAAGCGTGAATAGGGTTTCAGAAACCGTTTTCCAATACTTCAGCGGCATAATTCTAAGGATGATAAGATAGTTTTTGTTACCTTTACATTATGCTTTATCGTATTTTTAAATGATTATTGTTGACTGCGCTGTGGATTAGCCTGATCAGGTATAACATTTCTGTAGTGTTAATCTGACTCCGTCATTTATGCCTAATGCGGAGTATTTCTGGACTCAGGGAGTGATTTCATGTTCGGTGGTGACCTTCGCGATCTCGTGTAACTGAAATACACGAAATCAAGATATATTTATATATCTTTACTTTTATTGGGATGTTTTAAACATGTTTTGTGTTAATAGGTGTCCATTTTGAACATCATCATTGATGAAGAAGCGTGGAATTGAGAGGTTGGTTCCTAATATTTTTGTTTATTACACTTCCAATTAACCAATCAAAAATTAATTTGTTCACTGCGACGACTTGCACACAAAAGTATTACTGGCCACAAGACTTTAGTTCACAAATGGTAAGGGCTAACTTCACGCTTGTATATTTTGGAATTATGACTCACAGACTTATTAATTAATTAAAAAAGAATTAATTTTCAGTACTCATCCACTCTCAGAATTTTCCACTGGGACATATTCGTAAACTTAGAGGGTTACTCGTAAGCTATTAATGCGAAAATCTTATATTTTTTGTGGATTCACGTTCATTTTTATATAAAACATAAATAAATGATGGGGAATCTTAACAAAATCGTTGTTTCATTTATTCCTGACTGATTAAAACACATTTGTGAACTTTATTTTAATAAATTCTGATACGTTAGATAAGGCTTGAATACAGATTCGACATAACGCACCGGTAAAAACCTGCTTCATTTAACCCCAACTGGTAGCACATTTGACGTTTGTATCTTGTACTAGAACGCTCATTTCTGTTCATGTACATGCTGAACTTGAGAAAGACTTCCACTAGACGTACAGAAAATGGAAATCTCCGAGGAAGATCTCTATGGGTTTCCAATTGATGTACATAGAATGTCCAAAAATTGGATGTCCGGAATACAGATATTTTATATATCCACTGGAAGCCCAGTTTAAGCATACATCGTAGGCTGACATTATGGACATTTAAGTTTTTTTTAAATTGCTGTCTATGTGTAGGGCAATGCAAACATAAGGATGTTCCTAAGGCAGATATATTCAAAGTGGTTCAAGAAATGGCTGACGGCGTCAACTCAGCTGCAAGTACACAGAAATCTTTGAAATAAAAATGTTCATACTAAAGTGCATGTGCCGGATCACGTGGTGATGCTTTGAATCCAAGGGCGTCTCAAGAATACGGTTGCGAGGGCAATTTCAGAATGTTAAATGGTAACAGGGGTTGATTATTTAAGACAGTTCCCAACTGACACGATCGCCAAATTTTTAACAACTTTTAGAGGAAATACATTGCCATATCTGTTACTGTTTGGCAGTTACACGAGCTCATTAATCGGTCAAATGGTGTGAGGTTTTCCGCATGCTGTAACTCAAAGTGAATATTAAATAGTGGTCTGAAACTTAAGCGAAATAGAAAATTGTATACGCGAAGAAAAACGGTGTAATTTTCGAAAACAGTAGCCTATCGGGTATACCTCTATTTGGGCGGCTAACTTCAACGTTATATTATGAATAAATTAAATATTTTAAAATTTATCGACCGTCATTTTATTACTTATAGTCCCCGCCCGGCCGTGAAATTCCGTATTGCAGAAAACTATGGAACATGGTAATTGAATATATTCCATGTAATAAAGGATATTTAGGAGGGACTTTGATTTATTTTTGAAGTGGCTTACATTATTTTATTTTGACGGAGAATGCATTCGGCGTCATCGAGAGGCGTGCACTTATAGGTCTTACTCATCGAAGATCTGTCTAACTAACGTAGTTCAGTTATCTCTTTTAATGTTTCGCGCATGCGCGCAGCTTATTTGTATCCCACCTACGGTGGTCGGGGAGGGGAATATTGCAGCTGTCCTGGTTCGGAGGAGGTTTTTCTTTATGTCTAGCAATTGATTGACACTTTTGTTTCTTTAACATAATATTTTCTGTTTCGCATTCTTTGATGCTAAGGAACGTGTTACAACACGCTCCGGCATTTCCAATTATTTCACTCTGCAGGTGTTCATTTATTTTTGCTATATCGCAATTGTACTGCTCTGGAGGAGATTTCTCTTTGTCTGGCATTTGATTGGCGTGGCGCCAATAGATTGACATTTTCTGTTTCTTTAAAAAAACATATGCTGTTTTTGCACCTGAGGTGTCCTATTGAAGATATAAATATTCTTTTTATGTTTGCAGTGCATTATCACAAGTTATTTTTATACATTGCTGTCATTTAAGTTGAAAGGGTTTCTTTATAGTTTCCGCTAATGGTCACTGGAATTTGACTATGGAGGTCCAGTTGAATCTTGTTAGTTAGAAAATAGGACATGACGAGTAAAGTTATTTACTTTTATTTTTTTGTGCATAGTCGTGCTGTGTCACTAGTAAAGGTATCATGTATTTTTACGAAGATCGAAGTGCGGGTGAAGGCAAAGGACCGTTGGCGGCGAATGATCCCTGTATTTACTGCAATGCTTTTACCTCAAGCTTAGAGGTAGAATTTAATTCAGACAGTGATGAAGAATATTGTTTTTAGTGCTGAGGAAACTGATAGTGCCTTCCAGGACATTGAAGTTTCCGTGCCGTGCCGTGCAGGACGACACCATACAATGCTCTCTGGGGTTTCATAAAGCAACAAGTAAGAAACACTCGATATCACAAAACGTAGGAATTATGAGAAGCCGTGGAAGATGCCTTCACCCTCGTGACTCCGTAGAATCTCGACAAAACATCTGCGAGAACTTGGCGCAGAATTCAGCTGTGTTACGACATGGATGGTGCTCATACCGATGTTTGTGGCCCTTAAGACATCAGAGTAACTGAGTACAGACATTCTACCATAAACAACACTATGTTGTTGAACCTAATACGCCCACTTCCGGACCGCCCTGTAGTTTTAAGACATAAAATGTTCTTCCAACTTTTCAAATATTCTGTTTCTATTTCCTATTTAAATAATACGCAGGTATGTTGATTATTGTGTCTGACTAGAGGAGTATAGAGTCCACGACCGTTTCTACTGTCGGCCAGGATGTGCTTCTTAGCTAGTTTTGTTCTTATGTTAATTTCACCTTTCTTTCCTGCCTAATAATCTTTTTAAAAGCACATTATTTTTAGGTCTATTTTAATTCAAGATAGACATCGTCGCGACTCCTGATACGTCCTCCTACAGAATAGACACATCTTGAGAGACTCCAATTCCGATCAGAAACATCAAATGGACAACCAATAATACTGACTGACTGCTGCCATTGAACATTTCGTGAATATATAAATCTAGGGAGCGGAACTCAGATTTGTACGCTTGATATCGTTGTGCGGCCCCTTCGTTTTATTTATTTATTTATGACTGCAAGTACGGTATACCATTATATGAATTACTCGTCAATTTAGATTTAAATCCGAAAACGTGCTGTACAACCACAAGAAGCGTATAAAACAGTTAGAACTGAAAATTTGGTCCACACTGGAAGTGGACAAATTAGTTTAAATATTTGCCCTGGTGGTGTATTTTTCGACACTAAGCAGTCACTCCAGTATCGTTACGTACACCTCAATGGTTTACCCAGTGCTGAAATAATAGCGAATTAAATGCTTAAGCATGGTCGCAAATTGTGAATTATTATGTTTATTGAAAAACAAATATAGTTAATATGTGAAAACAATAATACAATATTATGTTCCTACCAGTTCACATGAAGAGACCTCCGTACCTAAGCTGAATGTGTGTGTGTGTGTGTGTGTGTGTGTGAGAGAGAGAGAGAGAGAGAGAGTTTTCATTTAGGATACTGGACAAATGACAACCAATATGAACATTTGGAAAGCGGGTCCAATAATATTAGTGAATGTGTGTATAAAGAACTATCTAAGATGTTGTATTATAGCTGAGAAATTAGAACACCCGTTATCGCGTAGGTGTAAAATTACGGGTATTTTAATATCTCAGTTAAAATAAACAATGTCAAAATCTCAGATAGATCATTAGATAATATTTTCACAAATTTCCAAAACTTTATTTTTACTTATCATTTGTCCAGAATATTTAAGCATATGAACACTCACACATAAACGCGCAGCGTAAGTACTGAGCGTTCCGTTCCAACTTCAGCACTCAGTTTACACCATAACCAAAGAATAAGAAGTTAATGCTAGAAGTTTTCACGTAATGCTAGATATGCTAGAGTTGATGCTAGATATTAGCGACACGACACTTGTGGCCAGTCCTGGTGACTTTAGTCTCTAACAAGGATATGCGATTTTGTTAAGAATATGAAGCCAAACGTCACAGTATAGTCCAGTCTAGTTAGCCCACTTACTCCAATCAAAAATATTGTTTTCTGCTATTAAAGATGGCAACAACTTTCTAGTTGCTCTCTAACCAATCAGGTTCGTCGCCTTGGTCAATGCTCAGTTGTTTTCTGGCTTCATTCTATCTCTGCGCATGAGATAGCTACAAGCAAATCCTCTGTTAGAACATCCTTGTTTCTAACCAACCAACCGCCATTCTTTTTCTATGTATCTGCAACTAAGAAGAAGAAGAAGAAGACTTGTTTTCCTCGTACAGACGAAAATTCATATAAAATCATGAGGAAAGAAAACAAGTTTAGAACATCGACCTCCATTAATACGATCCTGGACTGACTGCAGCCATTGAAAATTTCATGAATATTTGAAGCTAGGGAGCGGAGAGGAAACTTAATCTCGTTTGTTCACTTCCAGTCTAAACCAATATGGACAAAATTTTCGATTCCCTAACTCAGTTCTTTTTTCGCTTGATATCGCCGTGTGGCTCGTTTTTTTTTAAATTTATGTCTTAATTCTTGCCAAAAATGTTAATATTATTTGCAGTGTTTTCTATTGTATACAGAGTACGATATACTCTTACATGAATACCTTACGAATTAAGACTTAAGTCAAAAAACGACCCAAAATCTGAAAACAGTTTCTCTGTACATGCTCTCGTATAAGCACTACCGTGTGTTAGAGCCTGGATGAACGTAGTGTAAAAATCCCATAAGAGAATGTAGCCTTGTCAAATTATAAAATGTCTGATAAATCATGGCTTCTAAATCTAAATCTGAAGTTACCTTCTCTCTATCGCTTTGGTTGAGGATCTAGCCTTAATGACAGATGGGTAAAGTTCAATTTAATTGAGTGCCCGAGACAATCTTTTAGGTCTGCTCGCAAATATTATATATAAATGTTCTAGAATTGAAGCTGCAAAGGTAAGGAAATATTTTAATCCCGAGTTAAGATATTCCACAAGTCCAAGATAAAATTATTATAGATAGCGGATTCGCATTCTCTCCTTTTTGGTGCCACCTGGTGCCTGTTTCACAAAAGATTTGTCAACTTTTAAGGCAACTTTCCTTCAAGCTTGCGTTGCTTGCTTTGCGTGAGATTTGGGTGATTAGTCAATTGAAACACGTATTACACTTACTTCACAATAAAACACGCAATTAAACCCCTGTTTCTATTGGTTATTAATCGCACGTAAAGCAAGCATCGCAAGCGTTCATTAAAAACAGCTCTTACTCTTGAGTTTGCATTTCCGGATGACTGTCTCAAGACAGCTAACCAACTGCCACAATATTTTATTTACCAACTGTTTGATTGGATACCGTTGAGTGTCAAAAGTTTACGAACAATTGGAAATTGTCTAGTATAACCATACTTCTTACACAAAATGGTAGAAAACTGACTGAATAGTAGAGGAGTTAGTTGCAGGAGCTTGGCTATCTTCACTCAGTCCTTTAGAAATGCAAACTGAAGAGTGAGAAGTTGTTAAGTATCAAACTTTCGTGAAACTTACAACTTCTTATTTTCTTATGTTTTTCAGTTCCATGTATATACCTTTCTGTGAATTGCTTTCTGACCCTGTTTTGGATGGGATCAATAAACCCCCCACGCGAGTACTGGTGTTACAAAACACTGTGCGAGCACTGAAGGGTTAAAACAATGCGCAAAATCTAATCTTCTAATCTCTCCCGTACAAACATTCGTTTCTAGGTTTTTTAATGGAACACATTAAGGGCTGATTTTCATTTACGCTTGCGTTCCTTCGATTTGGGTGAGTAGCCAATTGCAACACGTATTTTATTGCGTGTTTTCTTGTAAGATAAGTGTAACACGTGTTCGATTGGCTACTCAGAGAAATTGCAAGCAACGCAAAATTCAATGAAAATCAACCCTAAATGCTCATTTTGAAGCCCGCATGCGCTGTTTCATTTGCTTCCGTTTTGGGTGAATAGCCAATTGAAACACGTGTTACAACAGGTAATAAACTTACACAACCAAACACCACGTGTTTCAGTTCACTACTTACCCTAATCGGAAGCAAATCAACCAACGCGAGCGGGCTTGAAAATGAGCTCTAAAGGCCATATTTATGAATCACTCCTAAGAAGTGGGTGGCTCCCAGGAGTATGGTATATAATTTCAATGCCCCTGCGAGCCACCCACTCTTGGGGGTTATTTATAAATGTGGCCATAAGAATCGCTGAACATTAATTCCCTCGTTCGGCTAGACAGACGATAGTTGGCATGATAGATTTCGACAGAAATAGTTTTGCTATTTATAATTATGTTATCTAGGATTTTTAACTAACTCTATGGCTTATGTAACTCGCAAGTTCATTGCCGCAGCAACAAACGATCGCCATTCGATTCTATCCTTGGCAATATCAACCCAGTTTCCATCACGAACACCTATTTCACCAAGATCTTTTCTAATATTGTCCTCCCAGCGACGTCTCGGTCTTCCCAATAGCGTCCTTCCAACCAGGATGGAGTATAATCTTCGTCTCTCCCCCATCCGAGCTACATGGCCTGCCCACCTTAGTCGTTGAGATTTCATTATTTTTACAACATCTAGTGAATCGTATAGTCCGTGGAGTTCTTTATTATGCAGTCTCCTCCACTCTCCGGTTATCTCGTTGCGTTTCAGCCCGTTTATCTTTCTCAAAACCTTATTTTCAAATACACATAATTTATGTTCATCTGCTAGGGTCGTATTCCAACTTTCGCAACTGTAAAGTGTTACCGGCAGAATAACCGTTCTGTATATTTTCAATTTCCTTTATATTAATCGCGATGTTAGAAGTTTTTGGACTGAGTAGAAACATGCATTCCCCGATACTAAGCGACTTTTTTTTCCGTAACCTCATTTTTCCTTGTTACGTACCTATGCTCCCAAGTATTTAAATTTGTTTACTTTCTCTATGACCTCATCCCTAATTCTTATGATTTTATTTCCTTCATTCCCTTGTTTCAGCTTGTTATCATGTTTTTTGTTTTATCTATGTTTACCTGTAGACCTATCTCATCGCACGCTTCTACTAAGTTATCGGTGTTGCTTTGTAGTTCATCTATATCGTCCTCCATTAAATCTGCATCATCCGCGTATACAAACAGTTGATTCAAACCATTCAATGATAGTCCCTTTTTGTCCCCTTTAATTTTTAAAATCTCATATTCTAAAGCAAAGTTAAACAGTAGTGGTGACAAGACATCACCTTGTCTCAAACCGTTGCGAATCTTGAAACTATCTGAGATGTTATTACCTATCCGTACTCTGCTTATGGGGTCGTTGAGACACATCTTCACTAGTTGAACCAATTTCTTCGGAATTCCAAATCGTGTCGTACTTTTTAAATATATTCCAAGAGAAGGTACATTGCGTTAGTTTGGCATATGTAAGCCCTCGAGCTCTACGTACGGCAGTGACTGGTTAGTGTCGAAAGATAGACGCCAGAGCAAATATTGAAGCTCGTTTGTCCACTTCCAGTCTAATCCAGTGTACACCAATTTTTCACTTCTAACTTGGTTTTATAGGCTTCTTATTGTTATACGACCCGCTGTTTTAAATTTAAGCCTTAACTTGTAAGTTATTTATGTAATAGTACTTTGAGAATATAATAGAGAATACTAAAAATAATATTTACGCTTTTTTTACAAGAATTAAAGCATAAATCAAAAAGCAGGCAGCACAGCAATATCAAGCGTTTAGAGCTGAGTTTGAAACGAAAATTCAGTCCATCTTGGTTTAGACCGGAAGTGGACAAACGAGATCAAGTGTCCTCTCTGCACCCTGATTACTTATATTCATGAAATTGTCAATAGCAGCAATCAGTTCAGTATCGCTTTAGGTAGAAGCTATTGGGTTAGCTTGGGTTAAAAAGTCACGTTATATATATTCATTAATCACTTTCACCCACTTCGGAATTACTCCCGCGAGAATGACGTAATGTTTATTGTATAAAGAACTTGATGATATTTTAGGTCAATCTGTAAATGTTGCCCAACATTTGCATACAAAACCCGGGATCTCTTATAGCTTTCATGTCAATCTTTGTTCTTCACAGACCTGTGAACATTAAATAAGGCTCTCTTGGCCGTATCCTAAATGGTATGATGCTCCGTTTATTCATCCAATCCACGGTTCACCTTTTGTCCCGAACAACGACCAATGATGGATTCTACTCAGCAATGAGGGCTCATTTTCAAGTCCGCTTGCGTTGCTCGCGATTTGGGTGAATAGCCAATTGAAACACGTGTGAGAATACGTAATAAAACTACACAACAAAACAAAACGTGCTTCAGTTGGATACTCACCTTAATCTCGGGTTTGAAAATGAGTCCTGAGTTTTGCTTTAACAGTACAGAAAAATGTTGGCATTGCTGCGATGGTGTTTGGTGGTCCGCGAGATATTTAACAAAATTATTTTGGAACGAAAGTATTAGTTGGATATATACTGTGAAAACTCTATCCTAGTTATTCTTCGTTCTCCTCTTCTTGACAAGAGGTTTCACTTACAATGGCTTCTATTGTAGTAGAGACTGCCAACATGGCGGCTTGCTAGAAGAAAGCCGCTGAAATCTCCTGGGATAATTTTACAACATTCCAAAGTTTTTCCGTCAATCACTTCAAGGAAATTTACTCAGTTGTATTATATAGTGTAACAGAGTTTTTATGCAATAGTTTTTCATTAGGAAAATTAAAAATTAACAGTGATAACATCAAAAGTGTCGGTGACTAGAGAGTATAGAATGACTGACGACTATGGCGGACAGTAACCATAGCAACTAATAAATAACTGACTATAAAATGTCAAATAAAATGAACGATAGACTGTAAAACTGTATAATGTTACTATTTTAATGTCAATTAATATAACGATTTTGCTACGGGTATGAACCAAGATTCGCGGCCGCGGTAACAAGAAGCAAGACTAGACAAGACAAGTCTATTGTAGTATATATTTTGGTATATAGAAGCGTATGTTAAAGATCGTAAGATTGTGTATACGGGTAAAAGTTCGCATACTGTTATGGGTTATATATATGTTGCATGCCTAGCTCTTGTTTGTACTTAGTCGTGGTAAATGGTGTCCTGGATGTTCGTTACTAACACGCATATTAGTTGCTTGGTGGATTCAATAAATATTTTGATTAACCCAGAAGTATTTTATTGGAACTGATATGTTTTGGTGTCTATATGTTTAGTTTTACGTTTACTAAAGCTAATTTCCTTTAACTTAGCAGACACAATAAATCTATAAAATGTTTCGATCACAATCAGACAATTTGTATTTACTATTTTAAAACTGAAGTTTCTGCAGCGTGTAACCGCTGTTTGTTTAGTACCGAGATACTAAATGGCAGTATGGTTAAATGCTAAAACTAAAATCAAGTCTCGTTACTTGAAAGAGTTTTGATTAACACTATATATGGTTTGTGTTGAACATGTATAAAATTTATTCAAAGCTACTTCGCAACTAAGATATGTAAATAACATTCCCTCCTCATTGGCAGAACGGTGTATATTGTCATTATGCAAAGAGTATTCGTTTGTATTCTAGCATTGGAAATCGCCAGCTAAGTAACGACAACAACAGCCAATCAGGGCAAGTCATGCTATCACAGTGTCTCTCGCGACAGGGGAATTAGCTTAGACTTCATTAGGCCATAATATATGGTAGCATTTGAAATTTACCTATCATATAACCGGGAAATTTAAAAATGCTTATCGAATTCGACTTACGAGTTAGAACCAAACTTGTCATGCCACGCGCAGTACTGAATATCAATTTTGTTTGGTGTTGGGTTAACCTGACACTAGGAGCGCTACTGTTCCCATATTTTCCTGTCAAGGGCTCGCTTAGTTATACATTGATCTTTGGTTTAATAAGTTTCCCGCAAACTCCGACAACTTACTTCATCACCGGAATTCAAAAAGTGTTCACTGTTGTCGGGAATGCCCCATCTGCTTCGCACCTATCTTCTTTATGACAATAATAATTGTTCGCTATTGTTTAAGTCAAATAATAAGCCATAAACAACAACACATTGGGCTAGCTAGATTTTATAGAATTGAATCGCCAACATTCTTTGAATTTTATGAAATACATAACGTTCTCTGATGAATGTATTCTTCTGCTATCCAAATTCGGAAAGGAAGTACATATAAAAATATAAAGCTACATGACGAGAGAATAATATTTGGCATTCGTATTTTTCATTTTGGTGTTTTTATACGGTTTGTTTTGTGGAATGTCAAATAAGATGGGTCTCGTAGGACAACTCGATTGCCATTTCAAACAGTTCTTCTTGGTTGAAATTTCCGTTTCGTTGCAGTCACATTGATTGACATCTTCCAACTTCTTCAATCAGTAATGTTCACTGTGACGTACTTTCCTACAGAGTTGATCCGTTTGGATTCGTACTCGCTTTGTTTGTAGTGGTGGTTAATTTTTCATCGTCTGATTGGTTTGACATTATAAGATTTGTTTTTACCTAAGGATTGACAACTATGTTGTTGAAAATGTATGTCTCCATAGCGTCCATGATGATAATGTTTAAAATTTTAACGTCTTTTTCTTTTTGTAATTTATTTTTATCACACTTTGATAGTTAAGATGTTTACTGGCCAGATGGCACTGCAGTCTATGTTGCTTGTAGCCGATGATATGCTTTCAGTTAAGGCAGAGAATCAATGCCAGCGTGTTAAATAAGAAAAATGAAGTAGTCTGAAGCGCCAACATCATACCCAAAACTCCTCCTCCCAGTAAAGTAGCTGAATAATTAGTAACTCTTCCAGCATGGTATTTTGCGTAGGATTCTTCTTTGTGTAGAAAAGTACACAAATGTCGGCCAATGTGTTAAAGAGACACATGCCTCATTTCACTGTATCGTGAGTTTTTTATTGGGCTACGATGCGAGCTTATTTTGGAATTCGTTATGCAAGTTAGTAGAACAAAGATAATTTATTTTGCAGATAGTGATTCAGACCAGGTGTTGTAATGCATGGCATTGTATCTGACGAGAGGGTGTTTACCTGAATACTTAACGTCCTTCTTTTTTACGGGACATTATGGCATTCTTGTTGATTGTGAGGAAGTGTATTGTTAATTCGATGAAATAGTCTAGAGTGTATATTAAACATTAATAATACAATACTAATGCTTGTGGTTTAGGGTTCGTTTAAATATTACAACAGCATCCAAGGTTTATCCTCGGCCATACTAGGTAAATGCCGTGACGTTACCTAGCCCTGGCAGACTAACTTCCAACATCCTTTTTTATTTTTGAGTGTTTTTAATTGTATTCGAATAATTTCAAGATTAATGTCTGTGCTAATTGTGCGCAACGTTTTTTTCTGACGTAATTAAATCTTAATGGAGCATAGGAATAACACTATGACTACACTAATGATGCAGAAGCGTGTACATGATCTACATTTTATAATGATTATTATATACGAGACGAATGTAAGTAAAGCACTGTCAGGTTTACCGTATAGAAAGGTACGTGATTATTCCTGTTTTAAAGCCATCACGTTCTAGGAGGAAAATTAAATATTCTTACACTTTTTTAAAAAAGTGTGACACAATTTATACATTAGATTACAAACACCATATATATCTTTAGCGCCCTTCTACAGCACAGAAGAGCTCCGTTCACTTTTGTCCTTTAGGCAAGTTTGGTTCATCCCGACACACGAAAGACGAAAAAATCTACAAAACTCAGTCAGAGGGCGTCCGTTCACTCCCCCTAAATTCATATTTTCAATTAATATTAACATTTTAACTCCATCATTGATCAAGTACTGTCAGGCAATAGTAAAAAAAAATTTTTTTTCAAAGTAGCATGAAAAATTAAAAAAAAAAGTTACCCTGTTTTTTCTGGCTTTCATTCTCTTTTTTTTTAAATAACTATTTCGGTATTCGCAATTTCAGCAGGTCACAAAAAACTGACAGCCTGCCAAGTTCCTTGCAATATATAAACTACGTAAAGGGAAAAAATGTATTATAATATCTACTGTCATAAGTTTTATCCTTTTTTACGATATGTGTGCGAAGTTTATGTAAAAATATTTAGCACTTTATATAACTTAATGCAGATAATATTCATATCTGCAAGTGCACACTTGGTTAAATAAAAAAAACACTTCGGGGTCTAAACCGGGGCTCACGCCGCCCAGCTTCCTTCGGAGTTCGGACACACCATGGTCCCGTTACACACCTAGCGAAACTAGATTCAATTTGGTAGAACTACTTCACCTGACTTTTCTAACCTAATGTAGCGCTGTGTACAGTTTGAAAGTGCGTAAATGGTACGACGTAAGAGAGAGAGAGAGAGATTGCGAAAATTCCAAAGTGAAGAAATTAATCAAAAGTGATGTGTTGAGCGATTTTTACGATATGGGTGGTCGAGTGTATATTATAGTGTAGAAAAACCGGCAAAACGCGTTTGTCGTCGTAGCGCCTTTTGTGAGGTAAGGACGAGGAAACAACAAATGCTGCCATGTTTCAACATTCTCTTATTAAATTCAGCTGACACAAAGTTGCAGGGTAAATTACATAATCCTAATAATAATAATAATAATAATAATAATCAGCATACAAAAATAGTTCAATAGATCTATTCAGCAGGAAAAAAAGAAACATAATTAATTACTCAAGGTCATCTTAATGTTTATCAGAAGGTTCGTTAAAAAATCCTCGTAAAATTGTTCTGATTAATTTTCACAAAACAGTTACGTTAGTAACACAACGGTATTTCCAGCGAACAGAGTTATAGGTATACGTTCATATAGTATTGGATGAAAACCCCACGGATATATTTATTTGTATGAAGTGAGAAGGTTTTAGAGAATGGTCGAAGCCATTCGAAGTTTCCTCAGCCTTTTGAGGAAAGAGAAACCACTCGGAAGTAGTAAGCAGAGTTAAGTATGTATTGTGGTTAGTGTACAAGGGCATATGCAAAGTACACTGTAGTGTTGTCCGTCTAGTTGTTGAAAATTCACCGGTGGTCAAGTGCACTGACTCTATATTTCAGCCCTAGACTGAGAATGTAAGAGAAAATATATTTGGCTTTTGTTTTTCTATCTTGGTATAATTTCTAATGACTTGTGAATGGTCTTACTCAGCATACGCTGCAAACAAACAACACTACTGAAAGTTTAGATCTTTCAGCTATAAAAATCATCTTTAATCGCTATGCACAAGAATCAGACAGAATTTTAGTGTTTTGTATGAGAAAATATGAAACTAAGATAAGCAAATAAATTATACATATGGTACAAGGGATATATCATTTTAACGTTCCGTCTGGATAGGATCTCATGCATTATTCCCTTCTGTATCATTGATGCCAAGCTGCGCTATCTCCAAAATACGTATTTTTATAATTGTCGTTGAATGGTAGATTTAATAAATTAATTTTACTGTAATTGAATGATTTGAAGTTTGGATTTTCAGAACTAAACTAGACCCAATATGCCATAGACGACTTGTTTAATGGCTGTGTGTTGTAATAGAAGGTCAAATACTAAGATTTTCTCGTAGGTTTCTGTGAAAATTAAGATTTAACGAAAATGCATGAGTCCGATAGCACTAAGTTAAAGAATAATGACCGTGAAAATTATGATTATTTTCAGGAGGACGAAGCACTATAATTATAAATATAATCCGATCAGCTTTTGCTCAAGTAATTTATGTGCATTTTACAGAATTATTTATATTTAGAGATGGCGTAAGCTTTTGTGTTGTTCATGACTTGTCTTGGATTTTCGGTTTTGGTAGTGAAAGTCAAAATTTTGAGGGTGTAATAAAATTTTAGTAGGGTTTCAATTTATTTTTCTTAGTTCTTCTTTAAGTTGTGGGTGCTGTTGTGAATTTAGGCGGTAAATACCTCGAACTGGGGATCTGTCGGAATCACTGTATCTGTTGCTGCCAATTTTATTGCATTACTTAATAATAATTCGCAGCTATATTTAATACACTACTGAATGAGCCCTCTCCCGAAGGAAGAAGTTGCATTGTGGATTTTCGTAAGGCAGACGCTAGTTCAAAATTGGATATGGGTAAGATCTTCCACGGCATCTCACCAGACCATCTCAGATTTCGATGAAACTTGCTATGATTGGAGGATTTCTGGCGCTGAAACGAAAAATGTTAATTCTGCTGAGATCAGTGTTGGGGTTCAAAAGTTATGGAGGTTCAAATTTATGGCAAAGTTGAGAGAAACGTGCGCGCGAAACCATATCAAAATAGAAAAACAGGATTACCTTATTCGTATTTGTCCTAGTGAGGTCAGGTTTATTTTATGGTATTTAGATTGAAATGGGCCATCGTCCGGAGTGAAATGTTCACAGCGCAGTTTAGTTTCAGATCTGGCTTATTAAGGAATTGCAGTATTCCGAATGCAATCTGGTATTCCAGCACCGGCCACGCCTTTAATTGTGATAAAAAAACATAGATAACTGGTAGCATATTCTTACACTTTGCCAAAAACTGGGATGGAGAAATGCTAGTGCTTTAACTAATTTAAAGTTTTAGATTAATGCCTGCAAGGCTGTTCATGCAGATTCATGAAGTTCCGTTTTTGTATCCTCTGGAAAATTTAGTTATGCAATGTGTAAATAGCATATCGAAAGAAAGAGGGAAAAATTTTCCTATTTACTAAAACTACCCGTTATTACAGACTATTTACCTTGTTTTGTAAGGTAGAAATCATGCCAAGTTAATGAGTGAGAAATGGCAGTATGGAATTGAAAAAGTAAGAGATGCTAATGTACTATTCGCGTGATGTGCCCTCAAAATGCTAAAATATGCGTTTTCATCACATAGACAATCTAGAATGCCCAAGTGTTGTGGCGTTGGATTAGGTCTGTAAATTTTAAGTGAATTATTGTCTGATTCCAAAAGTTATGATTTTCTTAAATTCTGTGCATGATTGATAAGTACAGGAGTAACTAACCGTTCATTAATGTTGCTTGTTAGAATCTTGAGTAATTGTCTTGCTCGCAAGTATAGCAGTGATTTCCACTTTAACAGAGAACCGTTTGTTGCAGAAGTTGCGAAGAAGCCGGAGTGTGGAACGAGATAGAACCACGTATTGATCGTCTTGTGTTTAAATTAATGTATGTAGCTGGTAGCTGTACCTAAGTAAGCAACAAGTACATATTTGTTTGCAAGGATAAATACACTTGGTTATGCGGTAGACACGTTTGATAGATGTGTACGATATTTCACCTATTCTCTAGACGACTGGATTATTAGATTGCCAGGAGTTTTTGAAATAACTATTGGTTATTTGGATTGTTACCAAATAAATGTCTACCTTGGGTGAGTGCTCCATACGCAAAGACCAAAAAATAAATTTACATTAACTGTTTAATCAAAGTACTCGTTCTCAGAAGACACGCTGTTGTCATCGTTCAGGCAACGATTGTATTCAGTGGCGAAAGAAGCCTGCGAGAGGAAAAACTCCGCAACTGCATGTTTCACCGCCTTAAAATCAGAGATGATTTTCACTGGCAGGAAGTTGAGACGGTCGGTAAACCGAGCGTGGAGGTGAGCGAAGTGTTGAAGGAGTAGGAATCAGATAGCTCAAATGCGAAGCACGGGAATTAAATTACCACTCACTACTTCGCAGGTACTGTTAAGATCAATGATCGATTTGATACCCCGATACTATGATTTTTGTTGTACGTGGACATAGTTATGTTAAAATTTAACACAAGACCGATCTGATTTACTGTTATCATAAATGTTCAGAATAGTGAGAAGATCTCGCACAGCATTGTACAATTTATGAGTTTTATATAGAAACAACAAGTTATAAAAAGACAAAACATATTGTAAACTTCCAGCAGCAGACATTACCTTTTGATAGTGCGTGACAATTGATACAGCTTTCAGATACCGCGAACAAATCCTCTCGACGAAATCTGTCGGATGTCTCATAATAATCCAAAGGCTTTTTCAATAGCTTTATCTCGCAGAACAGATATGAGCCTATTAACACGAGAATTGCAAATTTGCTATCCTGATACACTCCCCAAGGGCTTATATCGTTATTAGTGCCCTTGCAAACACAAGGGAATAGGTTTTATGCAAAACAAGACACAATTAACAAAAGTACATTCTTAAAACCACACACTAAACAATATAACAGTACATACATAAAGTAACGACATTGTATGCTATGAAAATCATTATATACTAGACTTTGAGACTTACTTTTATCTTATTTTACTTCCTTCAGTCGAATTTAATGTATTCATAGCAGATTATATATTTGCTGACTCCAACCGCGTCCAAAATAAGCGTCAAAAGGCAACTAATTACGAAATATACCCAAAAAATATAAAGTATTCAATTTTTGAACGCTAGTGACACAGCCATGGAGAATAGTCGGAACTAGGATAATTTCGCAGAAAAATGCTATCAATTTGGACTTGTAAAAGTATACTTAATCTATACCAATACCAAAATATAATGAGAAACTGATTAAAAAAAAACGTACAGACAAAGAACACTACAAACCTTTACCATACACTTAAAACTATAAGAAACACCAAAGATTTATAGTCTATTTGTAGTTGTTTTTAATGTGAAATGGCCTCAAATGAGGACTCGACGTTCACAGATCATTAAAACACGATGACTTCCGAGTTTTCCCGCCGTTTCTGAGCAAATACGTCGATTTTTCTGAATCCGTGGTTTCAGTGTGTTGAGTCCACCTGTTGGGTCTCGCGCGTTAACCAGAAAATGTTAACTTCTAATTTTACGCTACAACATGCAGCAACATACTTGTTACTAACGTCTAACTTGAGCATTCGAATATTTCGATTATTTCTTTGGGCGGGGTACCCTCCCTACGAACACGCTTACAACTATGGTAACTGATATATGACTAGAAAATGACTTTTGACAGTGAATACACGACGTTTACTATAGGGGGATTATACCAACAATATAACTTCCTTGCGTTACTACAATGTTCGTGAGCTATATTACAATGATAGGATCCTTTGTTACCTGTTACGTGACACAACACCGCTCTTAAACAACCTTAATAGCCGGCCTTACTATGACATACACGATTATGCCCAATTTATTCCCTATACAGCTCGATATATTCTGAAGATGCTCTGCCCTACGTGTCCAGGCTTGGGGAGCAGAAATATAATTACAAAACGATGAGGTAAGCACTCCAAAATGCCGTCTTTGACGGTACCCGGCACAAGAGAATACTGGACGATAACAGTACTTTTTTAGATTTTACCAGCACAGTCACGCGAGCAATTGTTGTTAAAATCACAAAGTAAGTACGTATGGGATAATATCAAGTACGAACCTACTGATATATTTGAAACAATTGCTCGCGTACGTTAATTATTTATTGTATTGTTTTCGTACGTTTCATTATTACGCCGGGGTCATGGGCCGGTTAGCGTGCACGTCACAGGCACTGCTCTTTGATTATTTTATATCACTTTCCACAGCTTAGTTGGCGTTACGGATTAATAATAATACCACTGTACATCTACTAAGGCAATTTGATTTCATATCATGAAATCACCACGCATATCGATACTGCGGGAAAGTACTTAGTAAGACACCTACGGAACTCCAACCAATAACATGTTGCTGACTGCAGCACAAGCCATAACTGGCAAATAAAATAACTTGGAACAAACTTACAGTTTATGGAACTCCTACACAGGATATTCCTCCACACATATCTCGTTATATGTGCACATGATAACACATTTTCACCTTAAATATATTTTCGTGTTCACAAAAATGTTGTTATACATTTGCTTCCATTGCCTTTCTTGCTTTTGAAGCGCCACTTGCAACGCTAAAGTCACGTAAGAGAACTTCGAGCGTCCGGTAAAAGAAATTGACGGTAACTTTTTATCAGTTCCGGTGACATTCAGGGATCGTTTAGCAGAACTTGCCATAAGTAAAATGAATCACAACTCCAGTTTCATTTCAATGCAGTTTTAAAGAAATGTGACCGGACTGTTGGCCGTCACAAAGTGATCGATATCCAGAAAGAGGTCAATGACCTCTACTACTTTTTATTTAGATATTTTTACGACTATAGATTTTTCTACCGTAATTATTACTAGAGATAGAAATATTGTTAACGCATTTCAGGGCCGCATTTATGCGTCTAGGCGTCTTAAGTCCATGACTTCCAGTGCCCCCATCCATTCTATTTCCTGTCCCTCCTCATCACTCACTTTTCTCTCCACACAAACGTTACCACCATAGTACTGTTACCGCTTATACAGTTGGTTTTATGTTCTTCATCTATAATTAATTGCTTTTACGTGTAATCTTCCGCGTCTAGAAAATAGCGTCGTGGACTCCAAGCAGTATTTTGAACCACATCATAAAAAGTCGAATGAATTTTTGCAAAGTTTCACAGTGCGAATGTCGAGATTGTACTTTGCCCAGTCCTGTGCGCTCTTTTCCCCATCGCGGCCATAACCAAACAGAGTTAAGGTGGAATTTAAAAAAATGTACGTTATTCGTCACACCAAAACAGGAACAAAAATTCAAATAAACGGGCTTGCAAAATAATATGACGTGCTTTATCAGAAAATGCGTGGAATCAATGCTCAAAAACATCACACAAGCACGTATGAATACCCAGAAATTGCCCGAACTAAGGGTCCCCCGAAGTTTGTATGTACTTTATCACTATCCATTATGTAACCATATTTTTTGCGGTAAGTCATTATCTTATGACAAATTTTAAATGTGACCTGCTGCAGTTTCATTGCACCTGTTCATCCAACCATAATCCATCCACCCTAAAGACCTTAAAATTAAATTCAGATTCTAACACCAAGCAACAAAGATATTTTTTTAAAATCCGTGATTAGGTAACATCATGAGTAAAAAGATGTGCATGCATTCAACGAGCGATTGGTTTATTTCTCGTCAGATTGTAATTATTGCGAGAGCATATAAATGTTTAACTAAATAGAGTCAATGTTAATAGACTTGCTTGGTTGTCCACTGGTAG
>JAGDQP010034557.1:402-20044 GCA_022664845.1 Lepisma saccharinum | reverse complement strand
AATTCAATGTGTCCTGCACTTTTTTTTTGTAAAGTTCTGCTTATTTTGCAAAGTTTTGTCTTCCATTGACAATTTCCCTTTGGTAACCCTAGACCATAGCGTGAGATCTGTCTGCAATTTGATATGATGCATTAGCCATGTCAGGAAGGCTTTTATACGAAATATAACGTTTCTCCGGGGAATAACTTCAGAGTTATAATCTGAAAATGAAACTGTTGTGGATCAGAAAATGTGATCCACACCCGAGGAATGTGATTCGAAGTCATTTTCAGAATTCAATAACTTCGGGAATATTTATCACAGCCCTCCATCCAAGCAACTCATGGCATCAAAAGTCCCACAGCTTGTTCACATTCGCAGAAATAAAAGAATGCAAAACGAAACTCAGAGTTTTGATATCTCAAGAGAAAGGAAACCGTATTTATTGTGCCTGAGGTTGATCAGGTAATCCATCAAAGAACCCACATAGCAGAGTACATCCCTGGGACGTCCCATTTAGATCCCATTAACGTCAGATTTCTCAAGCTCCCATAGCGATGTCCTAAGGACGTCCGTGGGATAACTCTGTGGGCAATACAAACAGTTCATCCCGTATGGAGGTCCCCTGGATGTCCCCCGGAAAGCCGTGCGGGATTACCTACCTGGAATTTGTATAAATTAAATCGACCTTACTATTATTATTACTTAATTAATTATAACTATACGAAGGATATGTCTTCGTATAGTTATACGAAGGATTAATTATAACTATACGTCCCATGGATGTAAACGGGACTTAAACAGGACGTCCTACGAACGTCCCGATATAATTCCAGGAGATCCGTCAGATATTCCTGGGTCGACATTTTGCTATGTGGGAAGGTGGTAATATTTTTTCTAGTACCTGTGATGTGGACTCAATTAACGCACACTATAACCATCTAAGTCTCACAAAAATCGTGTTACATGTTGCTGAAAGTGCAAAAATTACCGAAAACGCAATTTTTTGTGAAATCTTATAACGGAAAGGGACAAGTGATATCCAAGTCACGTTGCGTACACTACATACCCTCCACTAATGTGTGTTAAAATACTACTGTGTTATTCGAGGCACTACTACACACTAAATTTCTGAAATATATATGGGAATAGGTGAGCGTATTAGTCCAGAAAAAAATACGATTTAGGGGAAAAAATTGCAATAAAAATGATTTTTTTTCGCTGTTCTTTATAGAAAGACATCCTGAATAACATATCAAAAGTTTTCACCATCCGCAGCAGAACTGTCTGCCATTTTAAAGAAATTGCGCCAAAGTTGTTTTTTGCATTTATCTCATAGAGGGTGTCCCGTACAGAAATTTTGCAAAAATGAAAGGTAGTATTTTTTTCTTTCTGAGTCACCGTTACCATTTCTCACGTAGAACGAACGGGTACAAAGTTATCACCGTTTTCAAAGGTGTAAATTTCAACTCTTAACAGATCAGCGCATTTCAAACATGTTTTTAATGTCAGGCTGAGGCAAAAGTCTGGTGGTACGTAAAAAATAGCTCAATAGAGGGAGACCAAATGTTGGATGTCGTTTATTGGGAGATGGGCTCCATGACGGTCAACTTGGATTTGTCGAGAATTTTAAATGGGACATATTTGTAGGCCAGCTTGTCCTCAGAGGTAGGAAACGTTTGGTATGCTATAACTCTGGGGAACGTCATATTTTGTATAAAAGCCTTCCAGACATGGCTAATTCATACCAAATTACAGCCAGAACCCAGACAATGAGCTGAAAACTTTTCGGATATTGGTCGAATTGCCAGAGAATGTGCCAGAAGTGATATTAGTAAGTAAGGAATAATCTTGAAACCTAGGAATCCGGGCCGTACTAATTACATAAGGAATTGTATTTGTTCCCTTGTTCATGATTATAGCAATAAGTTCTTAATACAATAGTATTGGGTGGACCAGTTATCTACAATCAATCATCTCAAAATTATTTAAATCATTTTTATTTTTTTTACAAAAAATAAATTATTTACGTTCAAAACTAATTTTATTTAAAATAGAGATGATGTGCAGTATTTCTAAGCATTCTGTGGTTCGATTCGCTTGCAAGCTCGAAATTTACAATTTCGTCATTATGTGATGATAAGCCGTTAGTTATGTAAACCCAAACCAAAATGTTTGGCCAAGAATTTTAACCAACTGTTTCATTATTTGATTTCATATTTCATGCAACATTTTAGGATAGAACTTTGGAATCCAATTCCGATTATAAGTTGACAATTTGCGTTACAAATTTGTTTATTATGGTAATGCATATAAAAACGAACACACAGGAAACAAAAGTATTCGTTTCGTAACATTACCTACCTATGACGCAAAATGTATTTGTATCAAACAATCCCTCTTTAAATTGCTATAAAACAATTGATAATTAACGTATAAAGATCAGCTCTGTGTATGCTAAAGAATAAAACCCAAAGCTGCGCATTCACTATTGATTTAATTGTATTCAATATCTTCCATTAAATTGAATTTAATTTAAGGCCTTTAGGTAGCTTTGACTCAGGTCGAACAGATGATCATTGGAAAATTAGTAAATAAAGAAAGTGGTAAGAAAGGGAAAACCTCGGGAAAATACTCGCAGCTGAGTAACCGCGGTCGCAAAATAGTTCAAATTTATGGAATAATGGTTGTTCCGAAACTGAGATTATAATTTTGAGGACAAAAGTGGGCCGTAGTGACTCAATGATAGAGCGGTTACGTCTGCTGAGCCTGGTCGTAGGGGTCGTTGGTTTGATCCCCATTCGTGCTATGTGGACTTTGGGTGCACCAACCGTGTGCGTGAGTTTTCCCTTTTCCTCCCAACTTCTTCATTCTAACAATTTATCGCAACATCATCCATTCTGCCAGAGCCTAAAGGCCTTAAAAATTAAATTAAATTTCAAATTTGACTGGTGAAAACTCCCCGAAACGAGCTAAGATATAGTAAACTTAAATTCTGGACAATTTCGTTTGGAAGATGTAGCCTGGAGAAAAGAGGCAGTTCTGATTATAAAATTCCCCATTACTTAGGAAAAGAGAAGCAAAGCTGATACAAAGAAATATTTTACACCGCTCCCTTTTTGGACATAGTTATGGGCGCCCGTGGCCCAGTGGTAGAACACTAACCGCTGGCGCGTGGGGTGCCCGGTCTATCTCGGCTCTTGCTAAGTACTTTTTGTGGTGAACAAACAGCGTGTGCGTGGGTTTTCTCGGGGCTCTCATGTTTCTTCCCACTTCCTTCATTCCACGAATTCTCCCATTATCACCATACAACCTGAGCCAAAGTTGCTTAAAGGTCTTTAATAAAATTCAATTCAGTGAGACAAACTTTATATAGTCAAATCAATGGTAGAGACTCATCTTCCCATTTTCATTCTTCAGCATACACGTAACTAAACTTTGTGAAAGGCGGAAATTTGGCACCAGTAGTTTTGACCCGGTAATTTTGCCACCAAAAAACGAAACAAACGGAAATTTTGGCACCATTGACATTGAAGTACATAAAAAATGAGAAAATAGTACACTCCACAAGTTCTCTTAATGGCACGGTTTCAGTAATTAACCGTTGTGTCATGGCCTTTCTCGTTCCGAACAAAGACGGAAACGTGTCAGCCTTTTGCTGTACCGAGTTTTCTTTATTGCCTTATGATGTTATTCGAACCAACTTTTTTTTTTAAATCGGAAAGATTCACGTAGGCTTATTTGTTGAACTGGCGCCAGAGATCGTAAAAAAAAAAGTATTTCACAAGAAGTGGGGAAGGCTTGCCGATGGATTGTACCGACCGTATTGACAAATTTTCGTCTCTTAGTAATTCACAGAGGGTGGTGTAATTCACTACTGGTTCAGAGGAAATTAAGCAACCGTTCTAAAAAGATTGTGGTCGTGCTGTGTAAAATACAAAGGCTCTTATACATGTATATGTGATCAAAGTTTGTGTATATAGCCCAAGTGTGTTGATTGTATGCCGTAGTGTCGGGGATGGTAACACCTAGGTGCGGTACTTTGGTCAGTGCAGTCACATCGAAATCTGCTTGTTGTGCAAACAGTACTTGACTATGTCTTCGATGTACTTATGAGCAATTTATGTTCGTATATTCGAGCCGGTAAAGCGAATTTCGAGGTTTCAGAACGAAAAATAAATGCAGTTCACGGTTGAGTAGCGTTAGGTCCTTTTCAGCAGAGAAATATTATCTTGTAAACAATTTGTCCTCATCTTATGAATTTAATTCAATTTCTTTTTAAGGCCTTTAGACAAGTTTGCCCTAGGCCAAATGGATGTTGATGAGAGAATTAGTAGAATGAAGAAAGTGGGGGGGATACGGGAGAACCTCGAGAAAATACAGACACTCGATGTTTGTCCACCACAAAGCCCACATAGAACTAATCGGGATCGAACAGACGACCACACACACCAGAGGTGAGTGCTCTACGACTAAGCCATCGCGACATGTCCTTGTCTTGCGTAGTCTGGGTAGCGTAGGAAGGCAAATTATCACCGGGGAAATCGTATTTGCTTAGGGGGTACCTCTAATTTCCCAAAATTGTTCAACGTTTATTAAATCAAAGTTTAGAGCGTAGTGCATCTGAAATCGTCCAGCTTGCTTGCTCGACCCCTTTGAAGAAATCCCTGATATAAGAATAGTTCAAAACGAGTATTATTTTATTTTTATACCAACCGATTGATTAATTGTGACCATTTTTGTATTGCGGCGCATACCAAAATTTGTCTTAGTAGATTTTTACAGAAAATGTTATATCTGCGGACTGGCATATCATAGGTTATTCAAACGAAAACCATTCTTTCCAATAACATCTGTCTTATAATTTTTGTCCTCTGCATGAAAAACTTAAAACATCATCAAACTGGTCAAAATGGACTCCATGAGTGATTGTTGAAATAGAAACAATTCCAGTTTTCAGGGCGATTTTCGCCGGAAGAAATTGAATATTTAAGTTTATTTCTTGTACACTATTACATATCAAAACATATTGAAAGTATACACCAGTGGTATTCAACCGGGGGTACGCGAAGATGTTCCTCGTGGTACGTAACGTTACCTAATATTTCATAAATGATCAAAGCTGAAGAAAAATATGTATTTGCATTTCCATTTTCGTATTTCTGACAAGGCACTACGGTCAGTGTGGTAACGCAGCCTCAGGAAACAAAACGTTCTGCATGATCAGGGGGGACGAATATTTCCTTCTTAGAATAAATGATGCTCAAACTGAACAGGAATGTCACGATTACTTCCAGCTGACTCCCTCCTGCTGGGAGCCCTGGCCAAGAGTGTTGACCTTTCATCGAGAGGGAGGGGAGTGACAAAGCAATCTTCTTCCCCAAAACTTTCACAGTCTTGGATCCTGATTGTTGAACAGTACAGTACTGTGAGTTTCGGTGTTCGTGCTTCCGAATCTTCGAATAGAGACGCAGTTGCTCCGCTTTTTTCTTGTTACTTCGGCGAATTTCCGCTAACCTGTTTAACTTCAGTGGTGTGGTTGCGTTCATAAGAACGTTTTTAATCTTTGCGAATTAACGAACGCCGAACAATTTGTAACCATTCAAGTTTCTCTTCTCTACTTTGGAATTTTCCTCGATGATGCAGCATGGATAAGTTTATCGTAAGAGGGAAACGTAAAATCAACGAAGAAAGAGCCAATGATCGTAGTGTTCAAGAAGAAAATGTAACGGCTTCTGTTTTATCAGATTATGTTAGTGCGGTTAGGATGGAACTACCTGCGTGCAATTGCAAACATCCGAAAATCGGTCAAAGTATCAAATGTAGGTAGGTATTAGTGATTCGTGCATAAAATATGGGTTTGTTTGAAATATGGGTGATCCACCTCTTCCCCTCTGCACTCTTTGCAATCAAACTTTATCAAACAACTCGATGAAACCAGCCTTACTCAACCGACACTTTGTCATAGCGAGTATAACGGCAAGCCAGTTGAGTTTTTCAAACGCAAAGCAGAAAATTTAGATAAAACTTCCAGCATAACACTTAATTTTACACGATCATCGAAAGTGGCATTGGAGACATCGTATGAGTTAGCATTACTAGCCGCCAAAAAGAAATCACCTTCTAATGCTGTAGAATCTCTTATTGTCCCCCGTGCTTTGATTGTAGCAGAAAAGATGTTAGACATAAAATCTACTGTGATAAATAAAAAACATTCCGGGTTCTGACACAAGTGTAGGTCGTAGAATTGTTGATATGGCACAGGGTGCTGTGGCTCAAATTGTAGAAAGCATTAGAATAGACAGGAGATTTGCAATTTAAATTGATGAATCTGTAGATGTTTCTGAAGAAACCGAGTTACTTATAATTTCGATATTTTGATGTTCGGAAATGTGCTATTATTGATGAATTTCCCTGTTGTAAACGAAGATTCGACCAAGAACTGAGGATTTGGTGTGCCGGAAACAAGCTCAGTCACCTCATTAACAGGTTAATTGTAAAAAATAATTACAATAAGTTACTTTTCCTTTGTAGAATTTTAACCTTGTCTTTTTCTAGGTTCACGATTTGTCCGCTTTCTGTAATCAATGGAACATGTTTATTTAATAAATTACTTTGGGTTTATTTTAATCAACTTTTGGGGTACATGGTGAATGGGAAATGTGCCTAGGGGTACGCTAGAGAAAAAGGTTGAAGACCACTGATATACACTATATGAAGGCTGGTATATTATTCCTCAATATTTTATGAATTTTTGAAAATCCAAAAAATCGCCTTTTATGCATGTGAAGGCCTAACCTTGTGGGACAAGAAATAAAAATCTAACTCCTTCACATGTTATACATTTGCCACAAAAAACTACGTAAAACTTTGAATTTTTGATATTTGAGTTTAAAGGAAGTTGCAGATATCCAGTTTGTTGAATGATGCTCGTACACGCGTTGGTAGGAACATTGAAGATCCTACTCTGATGGGAGACCAGATGAAAATCTAATTATTCCACAACTTATACACTTATGTCAGGAGCAGCTACATTAGAAATTTATACTTTGGTATTTGGGTTCGAAGGGACTTACAGATTTGCAAATTGGAGATGAATAATGCTCGTGCGTAACTCATACAAAGAATGGTTGTGAAAAGAAGCAATCTATATTACTATCAGAATTATGATTTTACTACCGTAATGGTAATTGAAATGCTTAAGTATTAATAAATGCAGGCAGCTGAATAAGCGCTATCCACACACATAGAAAGGTGGTAACATTTTGCCAAAGGCTTGGTTTCATAATGTAATGAAAAATGATCATGTGGAGCAGCCATGTTACCAACTGAACACTAGATATACAAAATAAGCTCTCTTACGAGGACATTTCAGCACCCACTTTACGAATTTGTATCTTTCTTGGGCACTCTGGTGGTAATATAACATTAACTAAAGGGCGCACGAGCATTATTCACCCCACAACTTTCAAATTTGCAACTTGTTTCAAACTCAAATATCAAAGTTGAAATTTCTATCTTAGTTTCTTCTGACATAAGTGCCTAACGTATTTAAAAATAGATTTATATCTGGTCTTCCACCAAAGATAAGAATCTCAAATATCCATACCATAGCGAGCCCGAATATTATTAACACCAAATTTGTAGTTCCCTTCAAATTCAAATCTCAAAGTTCCAATTTTTACCGAAGTTTACTTCTGACATAAATGTATAACGTGCGAAGAAACAATTTTTTTTATATTTTGTTCCACCAGTGATGTTTGGCATATACAATTTTTTATATTTTCAAAAATTCATAAAGGAAAAACGAAGCATATATCAATCAAGCTACTTTGATACCGGAATGTTAATAGTGCACAAAAAAAATCAACTTTGATATTCATTCTCTTTCGGGTGAAAAAGAGTCCTGTAAAACGGAACTGTTTCTATTTCAACAATCATATTTGGATACCATTTTGACCAGTTTGATTACGTTTTAGGTTTTTCATGTAGAGGACTAAAATTTTCAAGCGGATTTTAAAGGAAAGAATCTTTTTTGTTTGAATCTCGTATGATACACGAGTCTTAACTACATTTTCCTTAAACGTCTGCTAACACAAATGTTGGTATCCGCCGCAATACAAAAATGGCTTCCATTAATTGTCAAAGGGATGACACATGACCTGACACACAGGTATCGTGTACGAAGTGCCCGAAACAGTATCATCCCAATTTTCATTTGGGGGTACACACACTTTTTGGGGGGTTCGTGCCCCGGTGGCTACACCCCTGAGTGTGGGTAATGAGTTTGTTGTACCTTGATCAGCATGGTGAAATCTCCTAAATTTTACTTTTGTTGGCATGATATGCTGCAATATTTAACGAGAAAAACGAGACGAGACCTACTTTTCTCGTCTGCCCTGAAGTCTCGTCTCATGGCAACACTATTCTCCGGTTTCCTCCCACTTTCTTCATTCCACCAATTCATCCCATCACCATCCATACGGCCTGAGCCATTGTTGCCTAAAGGCCTTAAAATAGATTCAGTCCGACTTGAAACAGACCTCTATAGCAAACCTACAACAGGATGTAATTGAACCATTTGCACTTTACCATACATAGCCTCTCTTCCATACCATACGCACGCATCTGTTCCTTTGACAATCTACTTCAAGAGTATAAGAAAGCCATGATGCGCTGAAGACTAAACGAATGCTAATTGGTACTTACTGGCGTCAATAAGTAGTCTTCAAATGATGAAATTACCTCTCACTTCTAACGTTTCGAGAGCTAATGCTTCTCTCATGATGGCAGAAAGGAAAAAGCGACTAGATGTTTTGTAAAAAGAATAGAAGGAAGTGAAATAAAGCTTAAGAATACAAGGAAAAAAGAAACACTGCTATTTAACGTGTCTAAGACCATTGCACGTTAAGTACTACTGCTTTTTCTCCCTTGTTTTCTGAAGTTTTATCTCACTTCCTTCTATTCTTCTTACAACGAACATTTAGGCGTTTTTTTCTGACCATGAGAGCAGCATTAGCTCTCGAAACGTTAGAAGTGATAGATCATTTCATCATTTGAAGACTACCGTCATCAGGAGTGAAGTGGATCAGGCTGGAATGAGGTCGATCATTACTAATTGTTGTGATTTTGCACTCCAACCACAGCGTGGCTACATTAAACAACGGTAATACCTTAGCAGCACGAAGGTATTTGCATCTTTTCACGCAACAACCAGATGCTAGGATTGTAAATACAATACGTTTAGTTGTGATCGACTTCACCCCCGTTGGCGGTACTTATCTACGCCTTCAAGACTAATTCAATAACCGCTCCTTAGCCTATACAGGGCACGAATAGCCTCGTCACCTCACCCGTAAATAATCAGACCGTGCCGAGAATGGCAGGAAATTCTATCTAACTTCCTGTGAAGCTCCCTGAGCTCCAATCTTCTGACTCAGTACCATACACTACATTCAGATAGTCCAGACACTTCTCAAAATAACACCGCTCATCGTGGCTGCTTCACCTAAAACCGACAGAGCCTTTTGTTCGTGCCCTAAAAGAGTCTATCGCAGATCAATGTAAACACGATCCTGACCAGAGCTGGACCCATATCGGTCCCTCTTAACAATCTGGCATATTCAGAGTGTTCCACTGCAGAACCTGTCCTGTTTCTTTTATCCCAGTCTAATTTTCGACCATTTCACTGCTCACAAGACAGTTCTCCAACCTTATCTACCTCTGCTGTATCCTCTGTGTCGCGTTCTACTTTAGCGAGACCTAGACATCTCTTAGCATTCGGATTATCGTTACCCTTTCAATTGACAATTACCTCACCTCTCTATACTCCAAAACACTTCATATCACAGCTGTACTTTTTAACAAACCTTCCGTGTTAGTATCCGGAAAATTCTCATTCCTAAATCATCTACCACAGTATAAATATACGAGCATACTCTGTTTTATCCCCCAAATCATGAACATTGCCTTAACTCTATGTAACTACCCAGCGCACTTGCTTCTGTTCTGTGCTGTTCTTCTGAACTTCTGACGTTGCAAATTACTGCAATCCAGTGGAAAATGTGTTGCGTTTGTCTAAGTGCCAGTTTCTTTCAGTCGTAACCTAACGTTTCGTTGTCTACAACATTGTTTAATTTAGTCTTGACTCTTGTTTTCCCAACCTCGTTTGCTACCAGAGAAAAAAACTGTTTCTACTGACTTGTATCAACACAACCAGGATTTGGCATATTTTGTACAAAGGACAAGTCTATTATTAAAGAAGCTAATTCTTACTTGGTCCCAGATCCTTCTATATGAACTGTGAAAGGAACAAAGTACTGGATGGGGGCATGTTGAGCCCAGTGTATAAATATTTGAAGGACCAGAGAATTTACAGTTTCTTGTTTCATCAACCAATATTAATTTCCATTTCAGCAAATAGCCGTCCAGTTCAAATTTGAATTATTTCTGTAGTTGTGAATGTAGTTCCTCATCTTTCGTAGTATGACGTGTTGTAATAACTGCCAAGATGAGGAATCCAAGACGGCTCACGTCCACATCAAAGACAAGAGACAAATTTGTTGCGTGGCCGCACTACTGTTGCAAAACGACTAATGCAGGGTTTCATGCGTTAAAAAGTGAGACGGGTGTAGAGTCATTAAGAATAAAAAAAAAGTAATCAGGAAATCAAAACCAATCCGAGACAACGGAAATTATTATGTGATCAAGATATAGGGTAACGGTACTGAGATGGGAAAAATGACGGGTAAGGCGTTAAGGAAAATTAGTTAGAAGCTAAGTAAGGGGAACGTGGATGGTAGAAGAAGGGGGATAAAATGTTATTGCAGGTTTAGACCTGGTTTCAGTTTTGCTCTCAAGCCCTGAATGAAGACTCCTTCTTAAAGACGCTGTGTGGTGTGTTTATGGTTGGGAGGACATGGATCACAGGAACACGAAAACTTGCATCAAAGACGGTGTTGTGCAGCTGCGCGTGTGCCGGAACTGGGGCATCAGGTTTGTCTGTCACGGAAAGGTGACGGTGATTAGTGACACGCAGATTTAAGGAACCGTCTGTTTCTGCTACGTAGAGTGCAGGGTTGATTGTGCGGGTCAGAGCTGGCCTACAACACGTTTGTCTGTTGTCTTTGATGTTGGCGTCTGCCACCTTAGCAGCTTATTCAAACTTGTGAATGTACTTTCATTCTACTACTGAAGATGAGTAACTGCCTCGAAATATATAGTTGTTTTCGAAAAACCATTTCTAGTTTTCTTCATATTTAAGTTATTCTGTGTCTAGCGCAACGAGTGTTTCCCGTCGTTGCTTTAACTTTTTACCTTACAGGTTCATTTGTTAGTGCAATGATGGATAACCCACGTAACTGCTGGAGGCTATTAAGTTAAAGGAAAGCCAGAAATCCGTCGGTTAGGAAGTCATTTGCGTTTTCTTGAACAAATTTTTGTGTTTAAGTTTTGGTTTCTTTATGGTATAGGCAAATTAGAGCTGTAGAAGGAAAATTTACTAGAAAGCTATTTTCTTCTGGAAAGTGTGAAGTGGACCTCCCTGACCCACAGAAAAATCCCTGAAAACCCCCGTGGGGAACAAGCCAAAAATCTCTTAATCTACCGCCATCTTGGAATTTTCAAAAGTTCTTCCAAATAATTTGTCGGTTGAACAATTAAAACAATACTAGAAATCTAATTTCTTCTGAAGAGTGTTAAGAGGACCTCCGTGACCTACCATTGAAAAATCCACGAAAATCTTCCTTGGGGTATATGTCAAAATCCTTTAAACGTTCGTCATCTTGGAATTTGTAAAACAAATGTATTTCTTCCGAATATTTTGTCGGTTGAACAAGGAAAATGATACTAGAAAGCTAATTTCTTCTGATAAGTGACCTACCAGAGATGTTCGTGACCTACCAGAGAAAAATCGAGATGTTCGTGACCTACCACAGAAAAATAATTTGAAATTCTCCTAATTTCTTTTTTAAAGTGCTAAGGGACGCCCTGACCTCCTACAGAAAAATCTCTTGAAGTTCCCTTTGGGAAACATGTCTAAAATCCCTCAAACATCCGCCACCTTTGATTGTTCAAATGAATGTATTTCTTTGAAATAGTATGTCAGTTGTAAATGAAAACAAGTATTTGAAGCCTAATTTCTTTGGGAAGTGCTGAGGGGACCTACCACAGAAAAGTGCCCTTAAAATCTACCTGAAATCCATGAAACGTCCACCATCTTGAGCTTTCCGAAACAAACTTATTTCTTTTAAACGGTTTGTCGTACGTTCCTGTTGTTTGTATCAGTTATGTACTACGTTGGTACTAGAACATATTCTGAAAGTACAACGCGGGGGTTACATAAAAAAAGGAAAGATATATATAATTTTCGCTAATTCGAAACAAAATTTTGAACAACTGTATTCATCTAAAAATAATAATTATAAATAAAATAGAACTTTAATTGTTATTGTTCTTTCAAATGACGGCTATTTAGCGTCCAGATGAAAGTCACTCAATGGGTAAATTGTGATACAGCAGCAGCGTGGCTTTCATCCGATCATTTTAGTTAAGAATAACAATTTGGGGCAAGAATTTGAAGTGAGAATAACACCTTAAAGCTCTATCTAATTAATTGTTTTATTTATAGATGAATGCAGTTGTTCAGATTTTTTCTAATTTGCAATAAATTATATGCAAAATGTTCTAATTTTCAAAAATTATATACAAATTATTTTTTCTAGTAATTAATTAGTAGATTGCCACAAACCACATGACCGTACGACAAATCGTTAAAGAGGAATGAATTTGTTTCGCAAAACCTAAAATGCTGGACGTTTCGGGGATTTCATGCAGATTTTACGGATTTTTTCTGTGGTAGGTCCCCTTAGCACATCCCAGAAGAAATTAGGCTTCAAATATTTATTTCCTTCTACAACTGACATACTATTTCAAAGAAATACATCTACTTGAACAATTAAAGTTGGCGGATGTTTCAGGGATTTTAAACATGTTCCCCAAAGGGAATTTCGAGGGATGTTTCTGTGAAAGTCCAGGAGGTCCGTTAACACCTGAAAAAGAAATGACTGTAGTATTTGCTTTCTTCTCCAATCGATATATTATTAAAAAGAAATAAATTTGTTTTAAAAAATCAAGATGGCGGGTGTTTGAGATTTTTGGCATCTTTTCCAAAGGGGATTTCAAAGGAATTTTATGTGATAGTTCACGGAGGTTCCATTAACACTTTCCAGAAGAAATTAGCTTACAAGTATTGCTTTCCTTGTTCAACCGAAAAAGTATTCGGAAGAAATACATTTGTTTTGACGGTAGTTTAAGGGATTTTTGCCATAGTCCCCAAGAGGGAATTTTCTGTTGTAGGTCACTGAGGGCCCCTTAACACTTTCCAGAAGGAATTAGCTTTCTAGTATTGTTTTCTTTCTACACGTTAGATACGGGTTAATTTGCCTGGACTATTGTAAAAGCAGTCTTACTATTCTTAACGATGTGTGATAATCAACATCAGACCAATTTTCCTCCTTGGAAGATATTTCTGGATAAACTGAAGACATCCAAATCCAAGAATATATAAAGATTTGGATGGGGCCCAATTTCCGAAAATTATTCTGATACTAAGATAAACAAAAACACAGTAGATCCAAATATACTGTTATTGATTTGATTTTATAAAAATTAGCTTAGTAGTGGACAACGCATGTTTCTAATCCGCCCAGAAGCTTCTAACCTCACGTTTAATATCACGGAAGTTAGAACTAAAAGGATACGGAACAGTTATTATAACGGTAATTCTTTACAGTTACGAAAGTTGGAGGATATAAACATAGGTTGTAAGTGCTTGAAAATAAAGTTCTGAGAAGGATGCATGGGAATAGTTGACCAGAGGTGGCTCCACAGACTTAGACGATTAGGTCGATGTTGTAAGACTAGTGAGATTACGACAACTAGGATAGGCAAACCATGTAGTTTGTCAGAAAAAAAATGAATATTGTATTTCATCTTCTGTAGGGGTTGATATTCTGAAAGGAAAAAGACAGTTGGGAAGATCGAGACTTCGTTGAAATGACAATATTATTGGGGATCTTCGAGGGGTGTGGTTCCATCCCAGCACGTATCATGTGGCCTTTGTGGTGGACAAATACCGTGTTTGTGGTTCCGTTGCCTCCTACATTCTTCATTCCACCAACACTTCAGTAGTCATCTCTCCCGACTGAACCAAAGCTGCCTAATGGCCTTTTCAACAAAGTTCAGATGGTGTAGAGATGAACATCAATTATTTATATTAGATGATTCTGTTTTCGGGTTTGAAGAAACGCTACTTCAAATGTTGTTACATTATTTCGGGGGAATACAACGCAGAATGTGGTGTAAAATCAAGGCGTGATGTGAGTGCAAGAACACATGCAAACGCCCTTCTATATGTTGACTTTCCACGTGATATCACTTTTTGATTATGCATCACATTCTCCATTCGATGGATCTGAAATAAGGAAAGTAACATTTTAAATACAAGTAGTAACATTTTAAATAACGGAGTAAAGATTATGAATAGTAAAACCATGTCGTAGCTTCTTTCGTGTGTAATAGTATTCACACTATCCGTGCACTTGTACACAAGAACAACAAAATGTTCTAAATGCTAGCCATAGGTTAGGGTCGTTCTCAACACCGTTCCCTTATGTACTGCTTGGGAAGCTGGAAATTCTGGATTGAGTATAGTTTGCTACTGGCAGTGATTTGAACATTCCAAATTGACTAAGTTAGTTTGAAGACATTTAAAACTGGTTCTTTCTTTATAGATCACTCACTTCAGGTTAGGTTAGTTTACGTTAGAAATATTATTGCTTACGTAAAGGGAGCTCGAACTGCCAGAGCAAGCTACACTGAAGCCGTTATTATTATTATTTTCACAGTAAGTACGGTACATAAAAATTGTGCGTTCGTAGCGAAAAATTGCCATACTTTGTGTCGACGTCAGTTTCTGAAGGCCAGGGTCCGTTTGCATTTTTATGTGAAATCCATGAGAATGTGCGTCATTAGTGCTTCAACGAAACAAATGGCTAATACATCAGTTGCCTTGAGTAAATTAATTCAAAACAAACCACTTAAAATCATTAACATTTCATAATTGACTCTATGAATTAACAACAATATTTTATTGCAAGCACCTCCATTTCTTAACAGTGCCCTTTTAGAAGTTTAGGAGGACAGTGTTCCCGCCCACTTCCCTCACAGGTAAATAATTGATATCCCACCATCTCATATTAATTTTGCACAATTACCACATTACACAGATCGCTTCCGTCTGTATCTGCGTGAGCAATCCGTCGTTGCTCTAAGAAATTAAGCGGCGAGGTTAGTTAAAGCAACGACAGAAAACCATCGTTGCGCTAGACACAGTCTTTAAGATACTATAAGATTATTGTATACAGGGTGTAACAAGCAATCGGGGAAAGCTTCGGGATGTGAGTCCTGATACTGAAACAAGGAAAAATTCTTAATGAACGAAGTGGAAATTCCGACGCCTTTCAGAGATACAGGATGCCGAAAGCGGTTGCAAACATGATTGTGGGGGGAGATTTGGACATCATAATTTTAAAACCACGAACACTACAGCTGAGGCAGGATATTACCGTCAGGGACTTCAAACCTGCGCAAACCAACAATGCATATTCCGAAGTTCGGCAAAGGACGTAGGGAATTCCCAGAAATTCTCTGAAGTGAAGAGAATGGGTCAAAATGAGCGTGAATGTCTTTCCAACAGAAAACAATAATTCGTTTGCGCCAAGTCGAAATCTCAAGTAGATTTCATACGCTGAACGATTTTGTTAAAATAAAAAGTTGCATAACAGTCAGAATAAGAATTGCATACTTCCGTCGAACGTTGTTATTAAAAAGATTGAATATAATTGCCCGATTTTATGCCGGTGATGGCGTATGCCATCTTTACTCACACGGAAATTCGTTTAGCTCCTGCTCATTGCAACCTTCCACCAAAATACTTCTGGGAATTCCCTGGTTCCTGTGGGAAATCTCTTTCACAACTACAGAATATCCATTTTGCGTTCGCGCAGGCTTGATGTCCTTGACGATAACATGCAGCCTGTGGCGGTAGCCTAGGTAAAACAGGCTAAACCTCGCATTATTTTTTAAAAAATCTTGTAGTGGTTATTGTGTGATTCATTTCAATTAGTTTGCGTATATATATATCAAAATGTGAGGCTTTTAATTTGTAATTGATCTCTGTATACGCTTTGATTGTAATTTGCTATTTGTATTTTCTATTCAATGTTTTAATTTTTATCTTACCATAGCTCCAAAAATCGTCGTTAACAGCTTTTTCCAGTGCCCTCCCTCGTCTTATTAGTCTGTTCTAGTTTAACCAATCAGAAGAAGGCTTCTACTCCAGTTTTGAGTTCTTTTGGCAACATCTGGAGGAGGGATAGCGTCGGTGTGGTCTTTCATATGTCGTGAGCGCGCGAGATGCTGGACAGTGCGTTATGGACTAGAGATGGAGGGAGAACCTCAGGAACGATGTTGGTTCGTCAATACCTCAGATTTTATATTTTTGTTTCTGAAACGGGACTTCATATGCGTTTTCTTTTTCTGCGAATAAGCATTCTTAGGCGTTTAGCTAGTTGTTCATTTTTAAAGTAAATTCCGAAAATGGTCCATTATTTTGATGGCTTTTCTAATTATCTCAAGTATAGGAAAGGTTCTGCCATTTTCGGTTGCGTCGGACAATAGCTACGAAGCCAAGAGAAGAAATCGTCAATTCTGCAAGTCAGGGCAGTATTTCTCCGAGAGGCCCCCAAATCGGCCAGTTTCAAAATGGGCTCCAGCAGTGCTTTTCGCTAGTCGCAACGTGGTTTCCCTGGGAACAAAATAACTTTGAACTCTTATTTTTTTATTTTTTTTTTATTAGAGATAAATGATTTCATTTAACGAAAGCAAAACTCTTGAAGGCTCACTCTCAGTTTTAAAGGGTAAATTTTATTCTTAAAGACTCTTTCCTTGATAAGTTCTTAAAGTTACTCTCCCACTTTTGCTATTTTGACCCTTGAATTAGATTATCATATAAGCGAATGGGTAAACAAGATATTTTCTATTTCTTTCTTTTTGCGTTCCCACCATTTTGACTGTAATCTAGGGTGCATGGTTCTGAATACAGGATAGAAGTTTTTGAGGCGCTCCAATTGGATCTGTCAGATTGTGAAAAGAAAGTAATCAGGTTTTTGACCAAGAAAACCGAAATTGCTTGTTTTTTTTTTCTCCTAAAACGAGCCTAAGTCGGCGATAGAGATTTCAACCCATACACAAGTAATCATAAGGGGTGTCTGAGGAGTGAAAAATGTATGATAGAGAACTAATTCTTGTGTGAAGGAAGATTGATTTTAATTTTTTTCTCTAGAATTTAAGACTATCCTCTTTTATGAAATGTTTCAATAGACGAATTAAGAAACTAACATAGAAGGTCAGAATGTTTTCACTTTATCTTAACGATAGAAGTTAGTCTCCTAATGTGATAGAATTGTTCATTTTTTATGTGTGTTAATATCTAAAAGTTGTTAGTAAAATGAACTGTAGTTAGAAGGGCCAATGAACCCTTCTTATGATTAAGGGACGAATGATTCTGACTAATTATAAGATCTATCTATTGTTTCCTTTTCCAGAAACCTCTCCTACATTTTAGGCCAGCTCTATGAAGCGGCGACCCTAGATAGGAAGTAGTTTTAGCCATGAATAACTGGATTTTAAGCTAAGAGGAAATTGGTCTATGTAGAGGATAAGTTATAGAGTATTACTCAAGAGCCAAGGTTTCAATTTTTTTTAGAACGAGTGAATTGTGTGAAAGAGACAACAATTTAGGTATTAGAGAAAAAGAGTCTGCATTAGAGAGTCCCTTGAATATATTCAGTAAATTCTCTTTATTTTGGTCAGAAACTCCCCAATATTAATGAATCTGGGTTGGGTTCAAATTAGAGAAAATCTGAACATTTTTAGCCTAACAAAAGTCTCTTAAATCCGTTGCAGTATAAAAGCTATTAACGATTCAGTCTGAGGAGCTTAACGACCTCAATACTTGCTTTTTGTCAAATATTTATGTATATATATATGTCTATGTTTTGTTGGGAGTCGGATCGGCAGAAGTGAGGCACGAAACAGGTACATTGTTTCCTTAAAGTGTACTCCCAGGTGTTTTTGAGCGTGGTTTCTAAGCCGTTAACAGGTAGTTCTAATTGAATTGAAAAGTCTAATACTTATTCTGTGTGCCTAGACGTGATTCTAGGCTGGCGCCGTTTTTGGTTATCCGGTCAACTAAAAATGAAATGTTGTAACTGTGAACTACTCGCTGAATAACTCGAACTTCTACGTTGAGCGAGTGGCAGTTACTTCTTTATAAGCATTCTCTGCAATTAGCCTCTCAAGAGCAGAAATTTAAAGGAAATTTTAACCACATACACGACTCAAGCCTCACCTCTAGTGATCTTGGTTTTAAAAGTATTATACCCTAAAACTTTATTTTACGGCTTTCGGTATCTTGTATCTTTGAAACGCTGCTAAATTTCCACCCCATTCATAAAGACTTCTTCTCTTGTTTCAATACTTGGACTCACCTTCCGAAGTTACGCCCGAGGTCAAGTTACTGTGATACAGTAAGGTTAAAATATGTTACTTATGTGATTGGAAATACAGAGAGGAGTAGGAAGACTTTATTACGACCAAGCCATTTCGCCATGAAAGTACCAAGAAACGAAAGAAAGATGCAGAGAAGTGTTGGTAAATTCTATTTTACAACGTAAACGGAAGGAATAAGAGAAAGGATGAAGCAAGCATCGGAAAGAATGAAGTATTGGAATGCAGAAAAGTGACATACAGGAGGCCATGTTCAACATTGCTGAGAGGACACCTCTGTATGCATCTGCTACCATCTCTTCGTAACTGTGGCAGGTGAATTAGGATTGAGAATTTTCAAGTTACTAACACGAAAAGTTTCGCCAAATGTGCGACCGTGATGTGAAATGTTTTCCGGTATAAAATAAAGTAGGTTAGATGTTCTGGATTTATGCAACGTAGAACGAGAAACATAGACATCGAGCCAATTCTGGCTTCGCGTTCGGAAGACTCTGGGTTCGAAAGCAGCGGCCGACCGTCGTGATACTGGTTTCTTCAAGGTTTTCCGCAGCCACACTAGGAAAGTGCCGAAATGGTTCCTTCAACTTAGGCCCTGGCTGACTTCTTCCTACATCCTTCCCCTACCCTATCTCGTCCTGAGCCATAGATGTCCCGCGAATAAATCCCATAAGCGAATTCAGTTCATTGAGGGAAAATATCTGATATATCTAAATTATTGCTCTGATGATGTAATTGGACGGTCGTCTTTGAGTGATCTGACTCGTCTGTTGCTCTCCAAAAACAATTTCAACCCTTTGAATGTCGCAAGACTTTACGAGTGTCTAACTACTACATGGTTCTTTGCTCTTAGCAATAAGATATGCCACTGTGTAGGGAGCTTCAGGCAGTGAGTGTTGTATAGATATGAAATCTAACTTGGGTAACATATCAGTTAAGCTGAATCGAGCTCTGTTCTGTTTAAGATACTCTAATATTTTCTCTATCATTAGGCACTTATTAAAACACGAATATGAAAGGCAAACATATTTTTTTT
>JAGDQP010034556.1:0-20046 GCA_022664845.1 Lepisma saccharinum | reverse complement strand
TATATCGTTTATGAATTTATGCAGTTCCTTGATTAGTGCCGTTCCTCCCGATTTAATTTAATCAGGCTGGAATATTGTCTATTCCCGCTGATTTATTATTATTATTATTATTATTTCTTTAACCACATTTCGACCTCGATCTCGCTAGGTTTGGGTATCCACGGTTCTGTGGTATAGATTTTAAATTCCTCTGTTTGTTCCCCGTTGTGTACATTAAGAAGTTTGTCGAAAAAACTTTTCCACACATCGATTATTTTAGTCGTTTCTGACTGTAGATCTCCGCGTTCATTTATAATCATCCCTAACCTCGGCTTGTAACCCTTTCTCAACGAGTTTACCCCTTTGTATAGATCTCGTATGTTATTTGTCTTCCCGTTTTCCTCTCTCCTGAATCTTCTGCGTCATATATTCTCACATTTTGTTTTTGAACCCGCGTGTAGCGTTGCGTTTCGCGTTACTGTAGTGGTTGGTATTTGTTTCGTTTTTTATTATTTAGCCATCGCTGCCTTGCTTGTTTTTCTGCTGTTTCTTCTCACCTACACATTCCTTTGCTGTGCCCTTCACAGTATTACGAATTGCCTCCCACATCTTACTTACATCAATTTCACTATTAATTTCATCTCACTATTATTATTACTCGAGTCCGTTAAGATTTCGAGTTGGTATTCTGCTTTTACGCTTGGACTATCGAATCGTTTATTATCTAATCGTTTAACTTTGAATTTAAGTTGTTTTGATCCTTTGCTATCTCTGTTCGCGATGCATAATTTTTCACTCACTTTGGGAATCACTAACTGATGGTCGGTGTCACCTTCCGTTCCCCTGTAAGACCTAACATCTATTATTTATATTGGTGTTTCTTCTTCAATCTACTAATACGTGATCGATCTGGTTGAGCGTGGACGGCGGAGGAGCAGGTATCAGTCTACTTTTGTATGGCACAGTATTATAATTTTAGTTGGGAGGAAGTTTTCATTCTTTTTTCAGGTAGTTTTGATTTTGTTATAGAGTTCACAAATGAAAGATTGGATAAAATGGTAAGTAATATCTTGATTTTATCGAATTCTTAATGTACTTCAAACCAAAGTACATTGAAGTACAACCTTGTCCGCAAGAAATAAACAAACACTTATTTATTAACAGTTATATAATCGGTACGTTTAATCATAGGTATTAGTATAAGATAATCATTTCAAGTATAGTAGACACGCTTCACCTAATCAAACAAAGCGAAATCGATAGAGAAGAGACATGAATGGACATTGCTTTAAGCTACTGTGAGCCAAAAGGACAGGAGAGAAGAAATACAAAATGGGATATATTAATGTATGGAAAGTATTACACGATCTCACTTAAAACATTAATATATATAAAACGATCCAGAGAATCGTATGAACATTCCGCCAAATCAAAGCGACTAAAAATCGTACTCATAGTAATAAACAATGTTGCCATGTACAAACCAGTGTTGACAACTCAGCTCAAAGATGATTTTGTTTAAACAGCACTATAATAGTAATTATTATATACACTGAAACCTCGTTTATCCGGACTTATGGTACAGACCCGTTCCGGAAAAACAAAATTCCAGATAAACCAGATTTACTATTTTTCATGTTATAAGTGTCTACAAATACAGAAATACACCAACAAAATGGTTTATTTGACAACACCGCAAAGAATTAATTAGAGGCACTTACTTGTATATGATGTACACATATGTTGAATTACTGACGAAAAATTACTTTTTAAAAAAAAAAATACTGTTGCGGATAAACGAGGTTTTAGTCTGTTTGAAACTCATAAACTAACTTTTGAAATCCCGCCGCACAGTGTTGCAAACTTTAAGAGATACAGGAGGTAATATTTGACATGTCACTCTTTTAAAAGCAGACCACGTAAGCACGCTCCTTTTTTTTTTTTTTTTTTTTTTTTTAAATATGTTGCTGTAAAATCATGTTAACGAAATAACTATAGTATTATCAACTCCCAGAACTTATATATCTTGCAAACGGTTGTAGATATCAGTGCAGCATGCCTAACTATGTGACATCGTTTGCTTTTTCTTAATGGATATTTCTGTGCTGTTCTGCTATTAAGAATTTTATCATATGACAACACTGCTTATATGATTTGTGATTTCTCTTATGTTTATGTGATCATGTATATATTCTTTCTCGCTTATCCTTTATCCATAAACCAGAACTTTGCGTAGTGCCAACCCATAATATCATTAACTTTGGGAAATTTTAGTTCCTGTATCTTCTCAAGTTTGCAACACTGTGCGGTGGGATTTCAAAAGTTTCTTTGTTATTTTATGTGCGTTTCAAATATATAATAATTAGTACAATATTTAAACAAAAACAACTATGAGCTGAGTTGGTAACACCGGTTTGCACATGACAACATTATTTACGGCTATGAGCGCGGTGTTTAGTCGGTATGGTGTTGTGAAAGTTCCAACAGGATGTAACAGTTTTCAATATATCAATGTTTAAATTGAGATCTTGAAATACCTCCTAAACAATATAATTACTCGCTTGCTTTCAGCTTCGTTTCCTTCAGGTTGCCAACCGAGAACGCTAAGGAACTTTTGGGCATCTCATGGTGAAGACAGTGCAGAAGGCTACGTGGAAGATCGTTGCCTCATAAGACTCTATATATTAGCACATTTTGGGCAAGCGAAGTGTCGCTGCTTTACTCTAGATAGGCGCGTGCTCTTCGCCCTTGTAAATTCTCGCATCTCGCAATGTGGAAATTTCCACTACCTGCTTCAGGAATAATTTCTCGCAACTATTTTCTTCTCTGGCGGTCAATTGAAAGGCAACCGTTTTAAATTTTAAATGAAAGAGTATTTCAAGTTGGAAAATCTAGGATAAAGTTGTCTTGAATCACTTAGGGTTCAAGAAAGATAAATTCTGCGCATCCTATTTTGTTTCGTTTGAAACATAAAATGTCAGTTTTGTATATTTAAATGTCGCGTCATGAGTCGCCACTGCCATTTAAAAAAAAAAAAAAATAGTATATTAATTTTCCTACAGCCTGGTGTTGTTGTGTTGTTATTGTTATTCAATAATAATAATAATAATAATATAATGCGAAAGATGTGGTAACATTTTGTGCACTACTCAAGGTCCAGATCACGAGCCGCCACTGATAAATATATCTTTAAACAAGAAAACCTGTACAGTATAAAAACGCAGAGAATATGCTCCTTCGTATAAATATGCAGATGTTTTCACCACATTTCACCACTGCTTTTAGCCATGATGTCGTGTTATACCTCATTTTGAAAAAAAAAATGTTGGTATCCCTATTGTTTCCGCATGTCAGTTTTACAATACTCATTTACAGTGGCTGTGACGAAAATGAAAATCACGCCTACTTTGGTTTCAGACCGCTAGCCAATAACTTTATACTGGTTGTTTGATAAGGGAAACATAGTAATTAATCGAAGGTACAATCTCTGTCAGAAGACAAGCAGGAAAAACTAATCAGAATGACCGACCCTGGGATTCGATCTGAGGAACTCATATCTATGAGATAGTCACGCAAATATTTACGTATTACAAAATGTGATGAAAGTTTCCAATTCTGGTAAATCCAAGCAAGCGTGTCCGATGAAAAGCATACATATTTATTTTTAGCTGATGGTGATTCGTATGAAAGGCGTACAGGACACAAGAAGTTAAGCTGTCTTGTCTCATGCGCTATTTCCTGCAGATTCACCAAGCTGCTTTCAATCTAACAAGGCTACGATCTTCGGTTATAGTACTTTTGAACTATACGCACTGTGAATAGAGACATGTTTACGCACGGAGAACAATCTATTATCAAAACTACGTACTTTCGAAATATTGTTTATTTTGGTCCTTTTGAATAACTGTTAACTACTTCCTTGCGGAAGTATTTCTAGCCCTCAACTAGAATGTTTCATCACCAAGAACGACTACTGCGTTAGGTTAAAGTGTGTTTTTGTATGTTTTTAAGTTTTTCTTAAGTGTAAATATGGTGTGAAATCTGCGAAAAGCCTAAAACAATATGTCACATGAGTCCCCTTCCTATTTGAGATTTTCGAGCTAAATCCAAGATGGCGAACATAATGCTCATACCACTGCCAAATACACACCTTTATCTATTACTATTACGATTACCTAAATGCTGGGTGATTCCCGCAGCGGTTTCAACACGAAAAGTGTCTTTAGACTTATGCTTTACCATGTATAAACAGGCACCAATAGATATTCTATAAATTCCTATTCAAACTTTCAAAAAGGCTGGATCTATGGATGTCATTTTCGCGCATTACAGATGAAAACCTAATAGAAAAAAAAAAGAAATGCATGTAAATACCAACTGACCAGCTGGCATACTCCCCTTGTACTTTGCAAGAAAAACTTACGTGCGATAACAGTCAAGTCTCTTTGTTTCTCACGTCTTTTCGTGCTACATCCCAAATGCCATTGAAATTAGAATCTGTACGGTTTGCCACGACAAGCTAGAGTCAAAAATGATAGCTAGGGCACGGACGTTAGTGGATTTTAAAAGCATTGCACTCATATAATGGAAAACCAGCCGAAGCTAAAAGTTGCTAAAATGGTCCAAAGCAAATAGTTATTCACAGTTACTATATGGTTTGTGGGGGAGCCACTGCATTCGCTTACCTATATATTTCCATACCCTACGACACCTACGACTAATACTCCTCCAATAATTGACACATTTGCGTCTTAGCACAGACGAAAGCTAGACCCTTCTCGTCATTACAGGTTGCTCAGCATAAGCAAGAATTAAACTTGCGACGCCTGAGTGGTGCCCTACCTGAGTCAACGACCTCGTCACTAGATCATTCCCGCTCATTTCTTGAAAAACTTACGGAACAATTACTTCCATCGCACACATCTTAAGGAACATTAGATCCAAAAACTATATTAATCTTTATTATGAAACTATATATATATATATATATATAAACATGGAGACGTACAAATCTCGTAGTTCAACACCTTATATAGATCTTTACATATATCTACATTTTATATATTTTACTGACATTTTTAAATACATCTGCAGAAACAAAAAATAGTTTCCGCACAATAAATTCGTTGTTGGCCTGACGAATGGGCGAAAAGTGTTTTGTGTTGTCCTCCGTGCATAAAATGGCATTACTTCCTGAACTCACTTTACCCAGTCCTCCACACAGTCACCAATTTATTCACAGAAAAAAAGGACAATTATACAGAACAAAGTAAAAGGTCTACTTGAGATAGAGAATTATTTAAAAAAAAAAGTTATCAATTATACTGAACGAAAGGTGTAAATTGCATAAATTATTACGAACTCTTCCGAATTAACAGATCCGAGAAATCCTTTTTGAAACAGCTTAAACCAGAGCTACATTTATTACCCAACTGTTTGCTTCGATGTACTATCAAATGTTTCATCCCGGTTTGGTTGCACACCGTATCTTGTATCTAACTTAAGACCTACCACCGGAGCTACGGAACTCAACCATGTAATCAGTGGATTCCATGTCTTGCACTTAAACCTGGCAATTACCTCTGCCGTACGACATGGATGAAGTTGATAGAATGGCACCTGAAGCAATGGATGTTCTTGTTGAGTCAAAGTGCTCCACTTTGCCATATCTACTTCACTTCGAAATGTTTCTGTCACTTTCTGCAAGATGTCTTCCATACACAATAAGCTTCCATTTGGTCTCCACATGTTAAAGTACAGAACTGGGACTGAATAGCTTAGACTATATAATACATGGTATTCACACGAAATCACATCGCTACATGGTATTTCGCAAGCACTACAATCCTCCTTGCACTGATCCTCTTCAAAATCCTGCAACGCTGCAACAGAGGATGATTCATTAGATATAAACATTTTCTTCACTAAGTACGCACCTCCTGGGCTTTCCTTGGAACCAAACATCTGCCATGTATCTCCAATTTTTACTGAGATCTGAAGCATTTCGTCTGAATAGACTAGAAATTCTTCCCAACTAAACTGGCCAGCCATTGATTTAAAAGCAGAAAAGCACACGATGAGTTGGAACTTGGAATCCCTTTACAACTTAGATATTGGTCAGCATACCATAACAACCATTCCAATCTTGCTTCAATGAGACGTTAACCACTCACAATACTCTGGAAAACGATTTGCACTTGTGTAGCACTTACATCTGCTAATTCAGTTGTTTACATAAACGTGTAACTACATCATTAAATCCAGCAGTATAATATAAACGATAAAATTCTTATAAACATACATACATCAAAATGACTTGTATCAACCTCGGATCACAAGAAATTTGAATATACTACGGGCAATATTTAAAGTAACTCTGAGCCACAAAATCAACTTTAAGAATTGGAATCTCCGCCAACAGCACGAAGAGTCCTTATCGTAATGTTCCTTTGGGAACACCCTGTTGTTTGTGGAAATATAGGTAGAGACAAAGATACACGGGGTATGAGATTTGCCCATCACCAGTTTTATTATAAAATAATATAAGTTCTTTAGATTAATAAAAAGAGTAAATTACAAGAATATAAATTACATATTCTTGAGGACAAATTTACACAAATTACTATAACACTCGCCTTAATCACTATTACATAAGTTATGAACTCAGCAGTAGTTATAATTTAAGCAAAGCAATTCAAGAATTCAACCTCAGGCACAGAGCTTAAGAATGCCCGAATCAATTACGGTAAAATTTATCTCAGCAACACATGAGATACCTAACAAATGTGATTACATGACAAGTGCAAACTTTTTGATTTAATTTTCAAACAAACATTTCTTTCAAGTCATGGGTCGGCAACATTCTGCCCGTGAGAGGTTTATGTGCGTCGCGGGTAAGATTTTGTATAAATTAATTACCAATTCTCTGAATAATTACAGGTACACTACCTGTAAGCTAATATTTACCCTTTTGGTTCTTATATTTTAATTTCAATTCAAGGCCTTTAGATAACTTTGGCTCAGTCCAAAAGGAGGAGGGTGGAAGAACTAGTGGAATGAGGAAATTGGGAAGAAACCGGAACATCTCAAAGAAAACCCACAAACACGGCGTTTGTCCACCACAAAGCCCACATGGCACGAGCCGGGGTCCAACAGAGAACCCCATGCAACAGAGGTGAGCGCTCTACCACAGAGGCACATCTTTGCTTCTTACGTTTAAAGAAGTAAAGAACGAATTATTAAGTCTTGATTGCAACAAAAGCAATAAGGGGATACGTGAAGCCATGCAACCAGTTTAAGGAATCAGAATAACTAGTCCACCACATGGTGGATATCTAGGGTTGAAAAAAAATCCCTATGTTTTCTTTTTGTCCATTTTTTATAAATCGATTTATAATTTTTTATTTAAATAACTAGCGGCACTGAAAAAGCTACTAAGACTGTTTTTTTTTCTTTCCATATAACCAGTAAAAACTAAAGTAAAATTCACAAATATTTGGTGCTCGCTACGGAAGATAGCCATGGAACATAGGCAATTACAACAACTTGTAAAAATTTTGAAAAGGACGATACAGCGTTACTGATTTATGATATTGACAAAGGGAAGTTAACATGTAGGAAACTTTTACAATACTTTCGTCGATACAAATGAAAAAAGTGGTTTTATAGAGGTCTGCTCGAAAAAGAAACAATTTACAATGTTTCTACGCATCATCTTTCCTTCTAAAATGACGTCTGTCTGCCTTTCTTCCTAAACAACTGCTAATTTTTAATTATCGTAATTGGCTCTTTTCTCCAGTCTACATACTCCTAAGGAAATATTCTAGGATTTAGGTCTAATAAGATAAATTTTAGTTCCTTTCACTTCGTTTCCAGCCCTCAAAACTGTAATATCAATTTGGGAACACCCTATGACAATATTCCATAAAGTATGAGAGCTATTTTGGAGCTGTGGTCGCTCAGTGGTAGACGCTCACCTCTGGTCCGTGGGGTCCCCGATTCGATCCCGGCTCGTGTCATGTGGTCTTTGTGTGCTGGTTTTCTCAGAGTTCTCTCGTTTCCTCCCAATTTCTTTATTCTGCCAATTCTCCCACCATGATTCATTCGGTCTGATCGAAAATTGACTAAAGATAAAATTCAATTTAATGAGATCTATATAATGCAATCAAATCAATAATGGATACGCAGCTTTGCATTTTCATCCTTCCATTGAGAGTATAGATTGTTTTCGAGCAATTTGTGAAAGAAATCAAATAATATGACACAAATACACAAAGTAGGTAATGTTACAATTAAAAACTAAATTTTCTGTGTGTTCGTTTTCATATGTATTACCAAAATAAACATACAGTATTTGTAATACAAATTGTAAACTTAACATGTGAATTGGGTTCCAACGTTCTCCTCTAAAATTTCGCGTGTAATATGAAATTAACCAATCAAATAGTTCGTTAAAATTTTATGTCGATCACTTTGATTTTGGTTTATATCATAAGAGCACATCCATCATCACATAAGAACTAAAACGTAAATTTCAAAGCTTACATATGATCCAAACCACAGAATGATTAAAAATACTGCACTTTATTTCTACATTCTTTAAATATATATATAAAAAAAAAAAAAACTTGATTTAAATCAATCAACCTTGTGCATATCGTATTTATTAGTGTAGTAGCCTCTCCCGTGTAATCTTCATCAAAACTTCCAACTCTTTACTTTAACAAAAAGTAAGATTAAAATTTCCAGTTGCTTTTATATTGCGTTTGCATAGTAAAGCACATTTATGCTACAGTAAAGAGTAAATAAATTCATAATCAGACTGGTCGATTTTTTCAAGCATAATACTTAATCATAAAATGCGGCCACTATGACAGCATTGAACTGTTCCCCGGAACTAGTAGATCTACTTAACACAGTACTAATATGGTGAGTTTTGCAATGTTGCATAATGTTTCGTGTAATTGCTACTTGGAATGTGAATGCAAAAGATGTGGGGCAATTCACCAGTAAATGCGGTGGTTTGTTTTTATACACAATCCCATAAAACGCACTCTTGGTTTAACCCAGAAATAAAAAAAAATATTTCCTGAACCAACTCTGCTCGCCCCAAGCCGGTCAAGGAATCACCGTAGATTCAGGATTTAGTGGGTATCTTGTGTTTCTTTGAGCACACAACCCGGAAGTATGGTAGGACTAGTTTATCTCAAAAATCGAAAAAGTATTTCAAATCAAAGTGAAATAATCTTCAAGTTATCTGAACAAAAACCTGTCCAAGATTTTCTGTATATTTGTACACAACACGAGCTTTTGTTCACGCTTAGTTTGATCTAGAATTCGAAAACAATTTGGTTGGGTTATATTAAGGCTGCCCAATCAGTTCAAGTAATCGGAACCAGGATTATAAACCTGTTTTATCCAAGAAATGAAAAAAATACTTGGGGTAAGCATGACCTTAGCCAAACCTGTTCAAGTGATCGGAACGAAAACTAGGATCCAGTATCTATTTTGTGCACTCAATCCCAGATCTTGCGCACACTTGGTTTGACTAACTTCACTTTGCTAATAAAAGACGTATTTCCATATTCTGTATAATTTTAAAAGTTGATTAAAATCTTGAGCAACACTTGTAGGAAGAATAAATATTTGTAGTTCAACACATCACATCATTAAAATCACGACACGTTCTAATTGTCCTCTTCAATCTATTTATTTCTTGTCTAGAATGAAAACGCGGCACTTAAAAGCATTACTTTTGTAAAAAAAAAAAAAAAAATTGTATTTATCTCTAGGAACTTAAATTCTTCGTATAATTCAAAATATTTCTTCAGTTCCTTGGAGGTTTTTAGTATTGTACTACAAACTATAAGAAATAATAGTCAGTCTGTTTGTCTGTAGTTAATTTCTTATATGTCAGGGTGAAGATATAGGAAGTATAGCAATGTGGCAGTGAATGCATAAACAATCCCATCATCTGCCTCGTAGGGCTGCAGGAAAACAAAGCAATGCTAAATTGGGATAATTAACTCGAAGCCTGCTGATTACATTCATTATCTGTACGTCAAGTCATCCCCTCAAGTCTACTATTCTATCTTTAGAGTTCTGGAACATATCGGTGTGCAACTAATGGAAACACAGTTACAGGCTAGTCTTTACAGCATCTTACGGTATGTCATGAAGTGCAAATAAAACAAAATGCACTTAAACAGCTGAAAGAGACGAACACACGATTTCAGCTATAAGTTCGACCTCATTTTGAATGCACATGACACCATTATCTTCTTATATTGTTAGGCATTCTCAGCATAACGAACAGTTATTTCTGTTTGAAAACTAGTAATAGTAGCTTCACGAACTGATGCAGTCCTAAACTTAAAGGAATGTCAGTTTTAGTGGTTGGTTGACAATTTTTATAAGGGTTTTAGAGAAAAGCAAAGCGATAGTAGTATTTTCTAAGTTACTGCCAGACTTGTTTAGCATTTTCATGCGTCTGTATCATACAGCCTTTTTTGGAACAACTGCACAACACAAGGGAAGAATTATTTATTTTCACAGCCCCTCCCTTTAAAATTTAGACTGAATACACAGTCATAGCGTGTGTCCAAAAGTGCAAGTATGCACTTCGAGTTTGCACACTCGATGTACGTACTTGTGAATGCACACTTCCAGTGCGTACTTCGCTAAATGGCCTTTTGAAGCGTACTGCAATTACATTACATTGAAATAACTGCTGTTACGGTGTTGAAAACAAAAGTCAGCTGTCAGAAATAGTAACTTTCACCGGTTAGATATTTCTTGTCGATTTATAACCTTGCATACTATTATGACAGCATGTTATAATCCATGATTATTGAAATAGGCACTTTCTCCATGGAATCTGACTTAATTGAGTGTTGATATGAGTAATTTCTCATATTAGCTACTTCTGTTATATTTAAATTGAACATGCTTCAAATTTGTAACTTTCTTCATTTCGGATAAGGAGAATGCGTTGTAAAATCAAGGAATATGTACATCTTAACTTTCCATAAAATTTTGTGTTCTACGGATCCGAAATTAGGAAAGAATCACCATTTAAAACACATTCAACGCTATATAACAGCAGTAGCTAATGTAGAGAATTACTGTGATATATTGCGTTAGGTTAGTGCCAATTTGCGAACTGCTGTACATGCAGAAGTTGTAATCACGATATTTTAAGGAACTGGATCTATGTTGAATTTCCCTACTAACTAATTCATCATTTCGCATCATGCCCTCACTCAAATTGTCATTTTGCTTTGATAATATACTATTTATTGAGCACAATCTTCGTATTCTAGAACAATCTAAAATTAGAATCACCAACTAAAGCATAAATTTATCTTTCAAATTTTACACTCTAATGAAAAGTACACTTTGTACACTATTCTACAAAGGGATAAAATATCGTAACAGCTTTTGATACATTACTGGTATCTTTCGCGATTGAACAGCAGCTCCCAACACAATTCGTTGGCGATAATGTAAAGTTTCCAACATAATACGGACATTACTGGTACTTGTAAGTTCCGCGGCGTGTCATCATTAAGTACACAAGAATGCTTCTTGGCGCACTACGAATTACATACTTATGCACTTGCGAACTTGGGAGTTTTTGAAGCAAGCTTGTGCCGTCACTTCCTGGCGATGGGCGAACGGAACAAATCCAGTTAAGCGCGGTCAAATTATCCAAGTAGGGTGACAGCACCAGTTTCGGGCCACTAGAGCTTTAAAAGTAAATAATTATGGCTTCTGACAAATGGATCGCGCACCTCTTGTTTCTCGTAAATAGTTTCCATGTTCAGAAGCAGGCTGCGTTTTCACTGACTGTCTCAAATTTTGTGAGGCTCTATTCAGTGCTGAACACATTAATTCAACATCCATTGTCTACATCATTAGTAAGAAAAGGAAGTGCAGTTATGTATAGATGAAGCTTTTTGGTACGGAATGGTACCAAAAAAGTTTTATGTCCGGGAACAATTGCCATGCTAGGAGCGATGTGGATTACTCGACGAAGAGAAACTTCATAAGCAACATGGAAGAACGAATAGGCAGGTAAACAGTGAAAAAGAAAAAGCAGAGGAAGGGATAAGTTTTTTATGAAAGGAGAAATGGATATGATAAGAGGAGGTTGAAGTACAGAAGAAAAGGAGAGGCCAAGTGACAAGGAAGAGAACAAAAGGAAAATGGTGAAGAAACTAGTGACTTGGGGGGATAGAGAGTATAGGGGAGGAAACAAGTGATAATGCTGAAAAAGATGGGACGTATTTCAAGGTAAAAAAGGAAGCAAGAGGCTACTGGAGGTGATAAAAGAGGAGAAAAGCGAAGAGAGAATGATGATGTGCTATGTGGGGGAAACGGGAAAGAGTGGATAAAACAACATAAAGAGGATTTTATGTTGGAGAGAAATAGAAATGCTATATACAAACATATAAGAGACATGGGATATTTAGTGGACCGGAGTGGCGCGAAGTGAAAGTGTTGGGACAGGAAGATTTTTGTTAATTATAAATTCACTCTGTGTAGTCGATACGAAATTGGCTGGTGGTGGAGCCAGTACATAGAATTAATGTTAATAACGTGTGGCACCAGTTTCCGACCACCGGAAAAAAGTACCGCAGAATGGGTGAAGGTGGCCAATATACAAATTTCAAACATCCTCTCAACTTTAATTGTTTATTTATGTGATGGTGACTGTCGTTCTGCCCGAAGGTAGGTGAACCAATAGTGGTTTACCATTGCTCACCATCTGATGAATATGTCCTAAGGACGGGTTCTACAGTTTAACGTTGCATCGGGACCTTTTGTGTCTCAACCGTGGAAAAAAGCACTTTTTGCAACTGTCTATGATTTTCTATCCTATGGCTCGAATGAAGGAAACTATTTTCTGTGTGAATCTTGTGCGGTTAACAGTTCTGATGATTAAGATATGGAATAAGCAAATGTTTAGGTACAGGAGAACCCGGCTTAAATTAGCCCTAGTATTGTCCCCAGTAATTAAATAAGGCATTTATTATTATTATTATTACCACACAAGGGGACGGTTTTTCGTGATCTTTTTTATTTGCTTTGGCAAAATTTACGTGCGAACTGTTCTCTGACAGAACACTAATTAACAAACACTCTTTCTTAAGCCTTCCATGCCTAGAACGTTATATAATCTATGATATATAATTTTTGTTATAGTTTATTTTTATTTTGTTATGATCTGAGTAAGACTGATAAGTGTAGCTGGATAGTGGTACTCAGTAGGCAGTTACTGGCTGGAAACTGGTATTTTTTACTATCTGATCAGTTTTATTCTTCATACGGTTTACAAATATGTTATTCTTCATTTTATACAGCGTTAATACATGACATAAGCCCCAAGCGATGTATTGACTCTAAAATATTATCCTTTTTTTAAATATCTTTTGTGCGGATTTACATATCGAAGTCTGTACTTTCCTTAAGTGGCCGGAAACTGGTGACGTCACCCTATACAATTATGGTTAGCCTTAACTACCTGAGAATAGAGAGACCAAGATTGCAAATTCTATGTGCACGCACTTTTAAGCGATGTTAGAATGCGATTCCAATGGAACAGTAATACCTGATAATTTGTGTACAAGGTATATTTGCTGGTGAAATTGTGTGCGCGACCATTTAACCATTGCACAATAATTGAGTCGTTCATTGTTGAAAGGGAATACCTGCTATTAAAAATACGTAGCAGAAATTCCTTTTTAACAATGACTGATTCAATTGTTAGCTATGGTGGGCGTGTACGAATACTGGTACAGTGGCTCCAGAAAAGTCAATTGTTTTATTAATTTAAATTTAAAGTGTACCGGTATTTAAATAATCCTTAGATTTTCAACTCGGTCTCGCTGATTAAGTGTGATCATTCTTGGGACATCAACGGATTTACTAAAACAATAAGGAAAACCTCTCATAAAACAGTAATGACTCTCTTACGAAAATCATCATAGCCTTTTCAGTGAAACTGGTGACTGATCATCCCTGATGGTACAAGGTTTGGGGTTCTATTTACATTTAAAGTAATTTAATCACATGAGAGAATTGAAGGATAAACTCTCATGAGATGATACGCTAATATTATATCACACCAAAGGAAATTTCGAATGAAAAAATCACTTTTTAAGAAACATAACGAATATCCATTATAAAATATGTATACATACCTCTTTCCTGTCAAATTCGCAAGAAGTCAACCTCAGAATATCCCATCTATGTCATTTGACGTAACGCTTCATTCACTTTACACTCCACTCCAATTTTACATGACAAGAACTGCAGTGCATATAATATATAATAATACATCAGCGGGGGTTTGACATGGAAAAGTACCCTTTCTTCTTCTTTTTCTTCGTACGTAAACTTCTTCTTCTTCAAGACTCCTCGTCACGAGCATTGAGCTCTATGTAAACTATACTGGAGTGACTACTTAGTGTTGAAAGATAGACGCCAGAGCAAATATTTAAACTCGTTTGTCCACTTCCAGTCTGATCCAATGTGGACCAAATTTTTTGTTCTAACTCAGTCTTATACGCTTGATATCACTGTGTGGCTTGTTTTTTTATTCAAGTCTTAATTCCTGAGTTATTAATGTAAGAGAGTACAGCACTCTGCATTCAATAGAAAATACTGCAAATAATATTTACGTTTTTTTGCAAGAATTAGGACATAAATAAAAAAACGGGCTCCACAGCGATATCAAGCCTAAAAAACTGAGTTAGAATCGAAAATTTGGTCCATATTGGTTTAGACTGGACGTGGAGAAACGAGATTAAGTTTCCTCTCCGCTCCCTAGCTTCACATATTCATGAAATTTTCAATGGCTGCAGTCAGTCCAGTATCGTATTAATGTAGGTCGATGGTCACGAGGAGATGGATACCATAGAGCTTATACATACCATACAGTTTTATCGGCTCCAGGATGGATACGAATGTCTCATTTCAGTATTGACAGAAATTGTCATGACGTCACACTTGACTACTTGTGGGGGAAAACACGATTTAATCGAGTGTGCAATAAAAAACACCTGACTTGACTTACCTAACCTCTACGTGCGTTAGGTCACTAATTTTATTAAACTTCCTATATATATAATATATATAAGAGAAAAGTTATTTTTTGTAAAGAAAAAAGTACAAACAGAACTACAACAGGATTCGATCCTGGGTCCTTCGCATTAGCTTACCCTTCAAATTGGCAACTGGAAGAAAGGAACTACTTGGCACTCTTTATTTGTTATTATATACAAGTAGCTAAGTGTGAAGTAATGACAATTTCTGTCAATACTGAAATGTGACACTCCAAGATGGATGGAAGCGGTTAAACTTTTAAGGTCGCTTTCGATAATACAATTTTTCGTACGATGAATCTTAGCGATAGCAGTGTGCCAGCGTAAAAAGAAAAAAGTTGTCGATTTATACCATAGTATCTTGCTCCATTGTAGCATTCTTGCTTTCACACTATGGCACTACTGCTTATCGTAAGATTCATCCAAGGTAATGGATCTTATCTTACATCGTGAATTGATCGTATCATAAATGCTGTCGTCTAAAGCGGCTTTTAGGAGTGAAGGAAACATAGAGTTAGGAATATAAATAGAGGAAACCTTAGGCTGTTTTATAGGAGAGGGGAATGAAGTCCAGAGACGGAAGGGACGAGGCATTTCGGTCATCTTGTGTGGCCCCATATTCAGAGATCCTCGTTTCCGAGTATTGCCTCTCTCAGATGCACTTATCCTCTATCGAAAAAGGCAATCCTCACAGAAATCGGTATAGAGGGACTCTAATCGGGCCACACAAGATGTCTGCCGATGAATAGAATTTGGCTTCATGTGACGTCATGTATGTTCTTCCTATTTTCTTCCTAACTCTATGGAAGAAAACGACTCTTCCCTTCTTTTTTAGCAGGTTACATATCCAAATTCATAATTACATTATAACAGTTCGAGCGACTCGCCGTAGTAATGATCAAAATGAAAAGTATAAATTTTTGTACCATGCGATGATCATAAAATTAAGCCGTCTAACTTGTATGGCGTCAGGGGTCGTGTGTTACATCCGCGGTACGGTAGCCCACATAGCCATATGACCGCTAGGTCGACGCTGAAAACGATAGTCGAAACTTTGGTACTCAAATATCTAAGAAAGATAATGACTCTATCAAAGTTTCTCGTGTGGGATAAACTCAAAATGTTCAAAGAAACATGAGATAGTGATTGAAAGTCTCGATGTAATAAGCACTCGCAGTTTGATCTTTATTAAACTGTCAAAATCTAAAACGCAGCTTAGGATTGGGATATATTAAGAAATATAAAAATGAAAATAAAAATGTGATTCATAAAGTCTTTCTAGCTGTCGAAACTGTTATCTCGCATTACTAGCACTCTTAAGCACGTAAGTGCTGTGCACTACTCCTCAAAGTGTTTTTTCGTTGATAACACTTGATAATAATAATACTATGAGTTTTTCTCCCCTGTATGATTCTTATTTCTATTATTAGCTATTTCTTCAATAGTAATGAATAATGTTAATAGTGCTAGTTAGATTTTCTTTTTAAATTGACTAATCTCCTGTGTGAGGCATATATGCACATATTTTTTAATAATATGGTATACACTTTTTGATGTTGTCTTGGGGGCTCTGCTCCCTCAGTCCCCTCCAGGTTTTACGCATTTTCTCGTTGAGACTTCAGTGCCGTCACGTCACAAGCCTAGCAGAACGCATTTGTTCGAATTTGTACCACAGAACAACAAGAAGATAATCTTCATATACTGTGCATAGTATACAAAAAAGACTTGTCAGCCGAGTCAACTCGTCAGATGGCAGCACGAGAGTAAAATCATGTGATGCCGCCGAGGAACGCTATTGGCGGGAAATTATTAATTTTCATTGGCTAATATGTCAATAACGTTTTTTACTATATTAGTAGTATATTTCGTACGAAATTTTAAATAAACAATATTTTTCACCTTCTGTATTGATTTATAGACTTCGTTTATTCTTCAGAAATTGATTGCTTTTATCTGATCCTGGTCTTCTAAATTCATGTTCTTTTTCCTCTTGATTTTCGCTAACTCGTCAAATGGCTAGTGTTCCTATTTACTGCTTAGAAACATTTCGAATTTTTTTACTTAGCAAACGTGTAATAAATAGCACTATATATTTTATTTATAATGTAGGCCTATAGTATTTTCATGAGTAGGCTTTTCTTTAGTATACGTCGGGCATTCCATTTCATACTGTAAATAGAGCAGTCACAAGTGGAGTCTGTTAAAGGTGATATGCTTTGCATATAATGAAAAAGATTATCTAACCTGGCTTTTCTAACCCGTCGTCGTTCGTTATCGCTCACTCTACATACTGTTTGTGATTTTTGTAGCAAATTGTCAATGGTAATATAAAAAATATCATTATGACATAATATTACCTTGATTCCGATTCATGAGCCTGTAACTTACTTTGTTCGAAAAAATCACGCCCGACGTAAGCTAAAGTAATACCCAGAAGTATTTTATTGAAGCTTCCTCTCTAGAAATAAAATTCCTTGTCTTCGAATTCGGAAGGTTCTGGGAACGATCCCAATTATCCTGACTGAGACTCTTCCAGATTTTTTTTGTCATGGCAGGCTGTCAGGATGGTACCTTGAAATTAGGTCCTACCGATTTCTTTCCCACATCATCTCCCTTCAATTCCGACCTGATCCAACACGTCTAAAGTTCACAAAGAAATTCTAATTTGGAGATCCCATTTTGGCTGGACCTTAGGTACTCCTCCGCATCGTTCAATCAGTGACAATTTAGAACGTTATGTTACATCAGATTCGTTCTCGGGTTAGTAAAGTTTAAATTGTTTGCTTTAAGTCGTTACTAATGCTATGTTAGGTTAGGATCGTTTTGATCGAGCCATTTTGGCACCCGGAGAAGTAGTGTATCTAAAGTGCATCCCAAATACTTGATGAGATAAGAATTTCAACGCTCCGGATACATTAGAGAATGAAATGTGAGAACAAGGCAACCGCCAAATTTGTGTTGTTATAAATTAATTTGAATTTTATTTAAGGCCTTTAGGCATCTGAGACTCAGGCCGGTTATAAATTAATCATTTCGTAGAATAAAAGCAAAACCTTGAGATATACAAAGTAGGTGGAGAGTAAAGATACTTAGCCTACATTAAAATCAACGATTTCATATTTTATTAAATTAGGTTAGTTTAAGTTTGAAATGGCAGGAAACTTGCTCCCCAATTGATATGGGCATTACGTTTCTATTTCAGTTATCATAACTATTATTGGGGTGAATTTACTCAAGTATAAGATATTTTCAGACAAGAACTTAAAAGTTAGCGGTACTTGGCTACGGCGGCCTCCAAAATAAGCGTTTAATATAACATTGATTTTCGCACATTTCTTGGAATGTCAACATTTAATCAGGTTGTTTCGAAACAATTACTCAATATGTTGCAATGAATTGTTAAGCTACTTAATTGAAGGACATGTTTGCTATTTTCTCTTCAGAAATAAAGATTATTATAATCGAAATGTGCATGAAAAACTTGCTATGTTGCTAATTAAAGTAATCTGTATTTCTAAGAGAAAAATACTTCATAAGTTCTTGATTACTTTTACAATGCCATGTATGGTGTTTAAGAGGATATTGAGTCATGTTTCTTCGAAAGAGCGTGATGAAAGGATGATATTCCTACAAAAGTGTGAAAATCCATGTTAAATTGGACCCTCATTTTGCAGGCCGCCGTAGCCAAGTGCCTCTGCCTCTTAAGGGACTTCGCATAACAAAGAGAAAGCAACTTACATCAAACCTATGACAGAATCGAAATTATTCTATACATAATAAGGGAACTATAAAAAAAACTCTGTACGAATGAATTTCAAGGGGAAAAAATAGTGGTGTCTGATCTAGCTAAAAAGGAGCAGGTCTTCGAACTGTGCGCTTTCTTGATCTATTCACCTACCAGCTTTTGTGCATAGGAATATACTTGATACTCCCCAGAACACGCGTGTTAATGGAGCGAAGTCATTTATGTTAACCTTACCTAGAATTAAACAAAGTAAAATTACTAAACGTAACACGATTTCAATTTGTTTATCTTACTTGTCCCAGGGTTGCGTTGCATTTGATATGAATTAAGCATCTGCTATTTCAGTAATATAGTGCACTAGTGTAATTCAAACTACATACTTAATAAAATCCCGTTTATCTTGCGTTACACTCCTGCCATGGCATCTTTGTCAATAACACTGAAATATCCGGTTACATTCAAGATGTGATATAATTGAACGAGTATTGAAAAAGTACATGGCATATACCTTTCAAGAGTTCAATAGGCAGTTTTGGCATAAGCCCTTCAAGTTGGACCACTCTCATGTAACTTAGCATATTGTCACATACTTAACGGTCAGTTGGGGCAGATAGAATCTGTTCTATTGCGTTCATTAAAATTTACAGCATAAATTGTGATAGCAATTCTTAATTGCATATAAACAAAATTTGATAACATTGAATCATTCATCAATAATGGAATCAATTATTTATAATTTTATACCATTTTAAGATCCTTGTACAGTATTAAATATAGGAAATGTTCTCAAAGCAGACCAATTAATAAAATTAGCATTTTCAGGTTGAAAGATATAAAATCAAATTTAGGGTGAATAAATCTATCTAATGGTTTCCACCGGTTTCAGTTCAAAAGCGAACCGTGGTTAAACAACCTATTTCCATTCTGAGAGACAGATGTTTTAATCGTAATTTGAAAAACGTTTCAGTGTATAAGATAATAAATTTACATTCGTAGCTTTGAAACTCGATAATGATCTGATGATGCATAATATTTTAAGTTTCAAACCTTTATAAACAATGTTTAAAAAGAAGACTGGCATCTTAAAGTTCCTTACTATTTTTAAACTATGACTTGTTAATAGGGAAAGCCTAACGATGTTTTTATTTCTTGACGCTTAAATCATGAGGAAGTACTTCGAATGTGTGAAATACTATAATGTGTGTTGTTCTGTAC
>JAGDQP010034555.1:0-20046 GCA_022664845.1 Lepisma saccharinum | reverse complement strand
ACAGGGTACATTGTCGTATGGTCCACTAATTGCATGCGCTCCATAGTTTAGGTCTATTACGTTAAATGTCAAGAAGATGTCTCACAGCATTGTAATAAAACTTGGCGGTGACTCTCGTGGCGAATTTTCAGCTGCAATTTTTAGTCCAGGGCCCAATCGTTACTTCATCCATGTACGTGGCCTAAAAATATGTGCAACACAGTTCCCGGCGTTCACACAACAATGCATAGAACGACGCACGCGGCATATTGATTGGCGAAGGTCCATGGCTGTCACTCTACACTTACGCATCCGTGCAGTGCTCTGGTGGTGGTCTATAAAGCTAGTCTCGGAACTTCTTGACACCACCTCGAATATATATTCATATTTGGAATAGGATATTCATAGAATATTCCAGGTATATTTCATATTACTGAACGTTCTTCAAAACTCTGTCTTTACCTTCGACGAAGATGCCCTTTGAAAGTCGGATGCAGATGGTATGAAAAACTTGTCTGGCTCCAGCAATGTCTTGCCTTATTTTAGCCTTTTCTGAACTCAATAAGCTTTGCCGTCTTCATATACTGTCCTTTCAGCGTCTTTCTAGATAATTAATAGGCATTTTATATAGTATTTTTCGTAAGGAATTTGTGCAAGCACCTACATAAAACAACGTTCTTGTCATCTTCCTTAGCGCTTGATATATGACCGTCTTCCTAGTAGATGTTGTCTGCATCGCGGTGGAATTCGCTTAACTGGCCATAACCGTATCCTCAGGGAGACATTACCTTGGTACGATTAACGATCTGTATCGTCTTTTATCGAATAAAGTTGTTCTCTTTCTTGGAAGGGCGTGAGAGTTATTTATGTTAGCGTCTGCTGCAGCCAGTGCATGCTTATGACTATAAGGAAATTTCTGTAAGAAAATTATTAAAAGAAATGACCAAGGTCCTTGTTTCGCCAACGTGTTTCAACACAAAGTATATCCTGTGCGTAAAACTGACACGTAAAATATTTCACTTAACCGATTCTTTTCTGCAAACCATCAACTGTGGTTTCAACGGTTCTAACCGCAAAGTTGATTGGTAATTTGAGACTGATTATTCTAATTTTATGTTTCATGTTCTTCGAACAGAAAAAACGTTTGTTGAAATCTAAAGAATTACATAATTAAAACTTATAGAGTAGGGGGTGGGAGACTGAACGGAGGGTGACTCTGAACGCAAGTAAGCTCTTCTGTTTGTTATCGTCGTTGACAGAACAAAAATCATTTGCTCTGCAGTTGAACTGAAACAATGAAAGAAGGTTCCTTCATTGTTTCAGTTCAACTGCAGACCAAATGCTGTGTACCTTTTGTCAGCGACGAGAACAAACACAAGAGCTTACTTGCGTTCAGAGTCACCCTCCGTTCAGTCTCCCACCCCCTACTCTATACATTCTCATCGAGCCGCCGTAGCTCAGTACTAGAAAGTTGACTTAGCATTCGGGAGGTCATGGGTTCAATTCCAACGGCTAACTTCCTGACTGAGTTTATTTCAGGGTTTACCTCAGTCACACCAGGCGAATACCGGGATAGAACCTTCAACTTAGGCCCTGGTCGACATCCTTTACCCTCCCCTATCCCGGCTTGAGCCTTAGATGCCTAAAGACCATAAATAAGATTCAAAATTATACGGTATATAGGAGTTGCAATAAGAACTGAAGGGTTTCTACTGAGTGGGTTTGCTTAGTTGGTCCCGTGTGCAATTTCGTGAAGAAATATTGAGAGTGGTGTCATGTTATTCAGATAGTAGTATATATTCCGAAAACTGATGGTGGGCATCTCAGTTTCTCGACTGGGGACAGGGAAAGGGGGAAAATTGCTAAAACACAAGATTTCGCATTAATCAGGATAAATGTGTGCTACAGCGCTAAAATGAACCTCATTACGTTCAGTTTTAAGTGAAACAACATCACAAAGATTACCTAAGTAATGACCCAGAAGCTCAGTGTTGTAAAAGTTACTCGAGTACTTTCTAACCTTCTATCCACAGAGTAAGGTTTTAATTATTTTATATGTTTTGAATCAAAATGTGTGAAAGAAAGTTAATTTTTCTGCTTCTGTCAGCAGATACTGTCACCAGAATAACATAAGACAATCGGAAATCATTTCATATGTTCTGCAATGTCTTCTTTGTTTACATATGGCATGGGATAAAATATTTATTTTATATGCGTTTTAATTCGTGGTCCAAAATAATCAAACGAGTCATAGATAATAGTAAAATGGCAGGTATAAACTGTACAACAATCGGTTAGGGAAAAGTCTAAGTTTTCCTTCCGGTAAACGGTATTAGCATACTATTAGCAAAGTCCGATCCTGTCTCTATAGAAAATAAAAATATTGCACTTATCAACTAATGGACTCTGTTACCTTCAAGGTACTCACTTCCATTGTCAGTGTCTCTATCGGTTTTGGAAGCAGTCTGAGAAAGCTTCTTGCGGTATGGTTACTTCTAATCATCGCGCCCCTTTGAATTATTAAAATGCCAACATTTCGATTCTTTTCTTTAGTCCGGGAAAGAGGAAGAAATCACCGTGAGAGACCAATGGGATATAAAGGATGCTATTTGGTGATTAGCAAGAAATTCTGGGACTGTACGAGCAGTGTGTGGTGTGTCATTATCATGGAACAAATACCACTTACCAGATTCGGAAACTTAAGATGACGGCGTCTAATTCCCTGTAGCATATTTTCCAGATCATCGCATTCAGGTATTCTCGAATCTTTTCCATAATGCGAATCATGTCTTTGGGAGTTCATGAAGTTGAATACCAGTCAGGTATTGGAACGTTATCTACTGATATTACGTTCAACAAATTTCAAGCAGCATTCGCACACACAAATGCGAGTGGGTTTTGTGTAAGACCACGGTATTTTCACGCATTGGAAGTTCCCAAATGGACTATTTTTCGAGTTCAATCTCGGATTCTCTCTTCGTTCTATAACTCTCAATAGATTATCTACCAAAGCTTCTAAGATCTTCTTTCCATTGTTCTTTTAGATCGAATGATGGGTAAACTTAAAAGTACCTCGCCAGGATGGGACTGAGGAACTTCATCAATGTTAATCTTCAATGCTAATCCGTCTTCAATGCTAATGCTTAATTAGTGACCTTCACCATTAGATCGCCGAAATGGTTGGTTGAAGGCGGACCACAGAAGAAATACAAGTGGGTTCATAACAAACATCTTCCACTACAAGGAACTGAAGATAACAAGATTGTGGCTAGGGAATATGCAACATTTCCCCTTTTCATTACACTGAACAACTTCACGAAAAGTCAATATAAAGAAAAAAAAATACTGCAGACTATAAACTTAAAGAAAGCAGAAATAGAACACCTTATGTTTCTCACATACACGAAAGCTTTATGATGGTAACTCTGTTCGTCGTAATCTTGTAGGTGTTTCTGTTTATAAGTTTGAGACTTAAGCTCTGCATAAGTGAGTGTCTGTGTACGTCGTGGAAACTTCTCGCAAAACCCGGCTCTCGAAAGCACCCCCAGAGGAGACATTAAGCCAGCAGCGATCAACGAGCTAAATCATATTGATAGAGAGAGAAAGAAAGAGAGAGAGAGAGAGAGAGAAAGAATGCAAGAAGATATGTATATAAAGTTGAGAAGGACTACTTTCACAAGACTATTTGAAGACCAGAGTAATCTCATATGTATACATACACGTGAAAATATGAGAAAACTATTTCAAGCTACAAGACATATCTCTAGATAAGTATAGAACTTATTTTCATTTTACCGAAGCAATGAAACGAAATAGTACGATTTTGTTAAAAAAGTAAAGTTTGAAGCAAAACGACAGTGAGCATTTATTTAGTTATTTTAGGCTTGTACATGCTGGTACGTACATAAACACCCGACTGTCTTAAAAATAAGAATACAACTTCATATTTGCCCAAACATATTGTTTAATGTTATCGAACGATAGAGAATTTCATGGAGTTTAATTATATCTGGTTTTCGTGCGAAAAATAAAGTCATTGAGATAGTTATCCTGATTTTCCGAACACTGTTCCATTCTACGTGGAAGTGAATGGATTAGTTACTTGATCTTACGCCACTAGACGTATTCCTGTGCGTCTATCTGAAAAGCAATGTCTATGAAACCAGCCAGAATCTTCCAGCTGAAAGCGAATTCAAGTATTTAAGTGGTATCTCGGAGAACTTGCAATAGTGAGTAGTATATTGTAAATCCAAGTATAAATTCAGCGAATAGGGAGCCATATTTTGTATAATAATAGCAGTGGCGACTAGTCAGATGAAACTACTGCAGTACCACTTCACTTGTTATTTTGATATTTTTTGAGTAAATTGACATTACTATGGATTATCTGGGCCTCATATAGAACGCTATTCAAAATCTTCTTAGATAAAATAGTGTCATTATAGGGAAGCCTGTAAATTCAAGATAAATATTGATGAGCAAGGATTGTAGGAGTGTGTTGATGGATGAACTTTTTGGTAGTTCTTCGCCTATTATTTGGATCACGAGCCTCCACTGAATAATAATTCCAAGTATTGATTTCATCTTAAAATCGAGTTGGGATGCGTATAAGCAGACTTGAATCAATTATTGTTAAAAGGGGATGTATTTTTAATGGCACATGTCCCCTTTAAACAATCACCGATTCAATTCTAGGCATAGACTATTTAAAATAGACGGTTCACACTCTCGACTTTCACGTATATATTGATTTGAAGCAGGGTTGCCACGTTGTTGAATCTGTCGGTGTATCATGGCCATTTCTAATGAATCGGAGAGTACAGAAAATATAGAGGAACATCGATATATATTGTAACAGTAGACAGTCTAGTGATAAAACTATTTTATTTTAATGATAGTTGGGATAGATCTTTGTTAAAAATTGTTCCGTGTGTACTATTAGCCCAGTGAAGCCAAATTCCAGTCTTTCTTTTCCCTCCTGAAGTTTCAAAATTTCCTTATTCATCCTAAATTTTTCCTCCAAGCTAGCTAGAAACATAGATAGATATTACTGCAAAGAATATGTTCATACCGAGCGTTTTCCCAGAATTCTTCTTCAGTCATACCAGGCAAATGCCGGGATTGTTGCTACAAACTAGGCCCTGGCCTTATCCTGGCCTAACCGAGCCGCCGTAGCTCAGTAGTAGAGCGTTGGCGTAGCATTCAGGAGGTCCTGGGTTCGATCCCAGCGGGCGACCATCCTCACTGATGTTTTTCCAGCGTTTTTCCTTAGTCATGCTAGGCAAATGCCGGGATGGATGCAAAACCTTCAACATAAACTCTGGCCGACACCTTCGCGAATCCTTTCCCCTCCATTATCCCGGCCTGAGCCTTAGATGCCTAAAGGACATAAATAAAAATTCAGATTATCCTGGCCTAAGGCTGAAATGACTAAAGGCCATAAATAAATTAATATTGAAACATAACATATTTTGTCTTCATCCATTCATCGTAGATTGCTAAATATTTCTGCAATCAATATAGAACAGGTCTCTTCGCATAGTGTACGACAAAATCAATAGCGTCGTTGTTACGCTTGAATACAAACAGAGACATCAATCCAGCTCTTTCTGGTCTCAGGTTCATGTAGCAAGTTTGTGTGAGAACCAGCGACCGATATTTTTTGGAAGCCTGAATCCTCGAATATTGCCATCCTCTGTCCCATGATTTAAAAAAAAATGCAATTTATTTGTGGCCTTTAGGCATCTTTGGCTCAGGCTAGGAAGGTGAGGGTAGAGGATGTTGAAAGATAATCGGCCAGGGCCTACTTTGTAAATACAATTCCGACATTTACCTAATGTAACAGCAAGCACCATGAAAAAAGTCGGACAGAATAGGCGCCCTCTAGAATCGTTCCCGGGATCTACCGATTGCTAAGCCAACGCTCTCTCAACTGAACAACGGGTGTGTGTCTATAACCCTATAATATTCCCTATATGAGGAAAACTATAACCATTAAGGAAAATGATAGGAAAGACAAATATAAACTTTCAATAGAAATAGGCATTTCTAAATAATTGCTGAATTTCTCTGGAATTTAGGGATTTTGAGAATAATTTTCCGTTTCTATTTTTCAGGGCTAAATTTCCCTACGACGACGGAAATTTCCCCGCTTTCGGCAACACTGTGCGTCCAAAAATAGTGAAATTGTCAAAAGTATGCTACATTCTTGAAAATATATAAAAAAAGACCTTGTAAAAATGATCCGATACAAAATATTAAATCATTCTTTTGATATAACGATTTTGATTTGAAAGGTGAACAGGATTTCTTTGATAGTAGTCCTTGGTATACCAAACGATTTGGAATCATTGATCCTACAATGGAGTGAATATTTTATGTTCAGAGGAACTTATGAATTATTTGAAAGGTTATGGATTTTTGCTTGAATTAGGATCTAATCTAAGTGTCTTTGACATGCAGCTAATTCATTTCGGTCATTTCTCATAATTACCAGTCGGTTCAGCCAAATTTCAATTCACAAGAGTAGTACATTATATTGAGAATGTACGATTTTCACTACCTAGAACATTAGCGCCATCTGTTATCTAATATCTTAATCTCTCCAGCAATATAAATACAGGTACTTGTATCTATTACGAATAGTCCGGAGGATATTTTGTAAAATTATGCATTTTAGTGATAGAGGCATGAAATTTCCTGTGATTATTTTTGGTCCGTTTACAAGAATTTTCAAAGATTGAAGGTATTCGAAACACGACTCAATAGGTATAGGAACAATGCCACGAGGGACTGAACAATTGAGTGGCGTAGGAGAAAGTAAAAACCGTATTCCATCGCGAGTAATGTTAAAAAAAACTTTAAAAAAAACATGGTTTTCTAAAAAAAAAAATGATTTTTTAAAAAAAACAACTCGTTTTTAAGCAAAGAAAAATGGACTAAAAAGTAAAAAGTAATAAATTTAAGAATCGGAAATTGAAAGCATTCGGTAATTACGAATCGGAGTTAACATCGCTGCTCTTGCTTACCTTATCATAATATCTAATAGTACCCACGTTTTTATTGTCCGATTCATAAATTTATTATTTTTTACTTTTTAGTCCATTTTTCTTTGCATAAAAAACGAGTTTTTTTTTTAAAAAATCCTTATTTTATTTTTTTAAATCCATTTTTAATTTATTTTATTTATTATTCTTTTCGGCTTATTTCGATGTTCATACTTTACTCCAACTAATATTTTGTGACTCAAATCCTAAAGTGTTATGCAACCAACCAAACCCAGCCGCGGTGCAGGCTAGTATTTATTTTAGGATAAAGAAGTCTGTAATAACAAGATATTAAAATATGTTTTTAAAATATAGAAATATATGAAAGTAACAATGGAATATTGTATTATCACCCAACTTATTCGCTGTGCAAAATTTCATCATTGTATGACGTCGGGAAATGAGTTAAATTAACGTTCCAAGATTTGTACCAGAGATGAAACATAATTACAGAGTAAGTTAATAAAAATCGTGTAATAATAAAACAATTCGTACCAAAAAAAATTTTTTTAAGAAAATTACTTTATAAATTAGTTTATACATGACTAAAAACAAAATCATGAGGTTCGCTCTCATATACAGTCATTTTATACATTCTTGAATTGGCGCGCTCTATGCTTTTCTTTTTAGTCATGCACAAACAAATCATTTTTTACTTTTTTAGAACGAATCGTGTAAGAAAAGTACGATTTTAAAAAGTTATTTTTTTCGAGTTATTTCGGTGTTCGGATACTTTTTCTCAAGCTAAATAGTCTGTCACTCGAGTCCTAAAGTGTACTGCAACCAGTGAAACGAAACTTCGTTGCAGGCTAGTATTCATTTTAGGATAAAAAGTTCACATTAAAAGGTTAAAAATTTGTTTTAAAATATATTAATATATAGAAATATTTGAAAGAAACAATGGAGATTGTTATCTGACTTAGGTCACTGTGCAAAATTTCTTCATTGTATGATGTCAAGAAATGAGTTAAATTAACGTTGCAAGATTTGAGCACACGATACAGCATTATGAGTTAAAGGAAAGCATGTTAAAAGAACAACTAATCTGATTTTCCTAATGCACAATATTTCCTTTGAAGTTTGTAAAACTTTGAAAATGAAGTTCTAAGCCATAGTAGGAGCAACGCACATTACCAGCTGCCCTTCAGAGGGAGAGGAGACAATCAAGAAAGCTCACAACCATACATGGTGCTACAGGGACAGCAAGAGTTCCGCCGGGACGATAAAGGTCCTCTTCTACTAAAAGGCTTATAAATATGGTTGTGGCTACGTGCACGTCTGACGTTCACCTATATAGCGTTTATGTACACGTCAATAGGAAATGACGTTACAGTTTAAATCGGAATAGTGACATCAATCCGAAGTTTAGGTACGTCTCGGGAGAGTAAAATTGAAAGTAACGTGAGTCAGTGAGCCTTTGGTTGTCAATAATATCTGAACTTATATCATTACAACAAATTTTCTTGAGTTAAAAATTGTATGGTCTTCACATCTCTGATAATGAAATTGTGGCCTTTATATCACCTTTATGACCTTGTACGGTTATTGTGACTCTCATTCCATTGCAAATAATTTACACAGGCATTTCTATAAACACCTAGCGAAAAACAAGTAATCCTAAAACTGTAATAAAAAGCTGTATATTATTATCATCTCGTTAAATACGCGCTCGACTTGATCAACACACAGAAACATAGCGACATGTGAAAGAATATTAATGGCGTCAGTTAGTGTTATAAAGGAGACGTAATTTTGCTATAAAAATCACAGGCATAATTTTGTCGAGTGGGCGAAAATAAGTTAGTTTAAGTCAGGTCTACCATGAACTGTAGAAATGTCGAAGAAATTGCTGCTCCTTGTGGTGAGGTAGCAGTGTCGTAACCTCCCCTAAGCGTGAAGGGAGTAGATTGCTAACCCGCTCAACATAACTTCCCTAAACGTAAAACATAACAAAGTTTCCAGTCATGGAAGAGTGAAACAAGAGTGGAAAGTTCGAGGTACTATTTACGTGCTTCCGCATTTAGGCCTAGCACATGGTGTGAGTGTTAAAGGTGAAGCGCATCGTGTATAATGAAAATATATATATATATATAACCTCACGTTAACAAACATGTCTTGACTAGTGATGAGATTTATACCGCGAAAATATTTTTTTTTTTAGTGTTTTTCCCGTTTTTTCCCCTTGTTTGGGAAAAATTTCCTTTTTATTTCGCATATTCAACTACCTTCGCTTTGCTATTTGCAAGTATTTCAGATTTTTTAAATGAACGAATGTATTCAAAGTATCAGGGTAAATCCACACTGTAGACCAGTGGCGTAGGCAAGGGACTGATGCGCTTAAGCCCCTGCCCTTTCTTAGTATAGTGATATCAAAAATTGATTCTGCTAATATGCAGTATATTCCATTTGTGTTCCCCGTACGACTTGTCTTATAACTTATCATAAGTATTGTGCAGTCATGTTAAATGAAACTTACTTCCCAGAAGCTCCCTTTAACCCTACAAAAGATTTCAACAAATTGGTTATGTAATGTATTCTTCTTTTGGGGTGGAGGTAGGGACTCTTCCTTATCACCATATGCATAAAAATTTACGATCTACGGGTGCGAGTAGAGATCATTAAAAACAACCAGAATGCTTAGTTTTTCTTTTTTTTTTTTAATATGGAACTTTTTCTTAGCTTAATTGTTAGCGCATGCGACTTCGTAGTGCGTTGTCCCTGGTGCTACTCCCGATTGAATCACTATATTTTCCGGTATTGACCCATCATCATAAAGGGCTTTTGAGGGGGAGCTATTTTTTTGTATATCGAAAATAATAGTTTTATATCACTTAACCTACATTACAACACAACATTTCTGGGGGGCATACGATACTACCGGGGAAGGCGCCCGCTCCCTTGGTCCCTTGCAATCCAGATCACCTCTGTGTACTGAAATAAAATACTTAACGTGAAGTCGCAAGAGCACATGAAAGTCTGGCTGGCCATGCTGCGAACATTTCAGCCGGTGACATGTTGTTAGTGCATAGGCTTTATATGCTTGCCTGTGCGCTTCTTCAATATGGTAGTTTATTAGCCCCATGATGTTTTTTCTGGCCCCGCCATTGTTGTAGATTTTTTTAAAATACTGTTTAATATTCTTTAGGTCATATTTTCATATGGGAGAATTAAGTTAGCAGCCATCTACATGGTTTAGTGTTTGATCCCATGTTAAATAGTTTTATATGTCCAGAGCCAAACGACTTTAAGTACGACTGCTTTCATTGAATTTGATTCGGGTCAGAATATTCTTTTGATTCTCTTGAAAAAACTGCACATGAAACCAGTGCCGTGCTGTAGGTAGTTGGGCCCCAGGGGCTGTTTAACATCATGAGGCTCCCCCTATTTTTTTTGTAATATGAACCAATGACATAAATCATACATATATTTTAACTAAAATAAAATTAAGTTTTTCCGACATCACTGTTTACATCTAGAATTTAAGGATATTCCTTTATTAAATTTCAATGCAGCTACATAAAAGATACATTTCATCAATGGAATTCTATGGTTAATCAGTACAAAAAATTTATATATATATATATATAATTCTGCGGGCCCCTAAAGCCATTTTCATCGCCACTTTTCCTCTGGCGTATAAATAGAGAGGACTGAAGCATCCATGAAAATTGAGTCAGATTACAACACTAAATTCTTTAATTTCTTGGGTATAGCAGAAATAACTATAAGTGCCACTGGGTTTTTCGGGGTCCTTATGGACGAAGGTCCCGGCTACTCCTGCCTCCCAAAAGGGTTTATTGTTTTCTTTCTTTCCATCTTCTCATCTCTAGTCTTGACTCCATCTACATAATGATTGCGATGTTTGTAGCAAAATGTGTGTTATTCCTAACACGAAATGACGCCATTAGCATTTTCTCTGCCTGCACAACTTGAGTGTCTATTAATTGAAATAATAATTAGAAATGGCTTTTCGAAACTAGTTGTATTGCTGGTTGTCCCTCTCTGTGTGTGTGTGTGTGTGTGTTATGTGTGCGTATGGATGTGTAAGATAATTGTCTAAATTGAAATTTGTGGTATAGTGCTTACATACTTTATTTGTTTCTATTTTCACCCTTATTACTCACTAAAAATCTACTGTGTACGATATTGCACAAAGAAGTCAGCAGTATAATACCATTAGCTAAATTCAGTCCCTCAGCTAAGTCTAACCAGGTCGCTTTCCAGTAGATGTACTGTTCCTTGTACCGCTGTGAATGCACCTGTAGGTCAGTTCATATTGTTATAACTGTTCATTCCAATTCCGTTTCAGACTCTTACATTGAACCCAATTTGTTGTCCTCGACGTTTTATCCAGAGTTGGATCAAATAAATAATCCCTCCTTTTTTATATATAATCTCGCAACGCAAGAACTGTGTTAAGCTTGAGGCCTTCCTTATTTTTCGACATTCCATGTAGACCAATTTATAGCGCTCGAAATGAAATCACATAAAACGTCTGACTCTGTGACGGCTCAAAGCTGGTAATGTTAGGGTATGATCCGTCAGTGCAGATGTGAAGCATCTATGACGTCACTTCCTGTTACCCGTGGTCCAAGTGTAAAATGCACAATTGACGTGTACAAGGGATTAAGTCCGACATGCGCGTAGCCACACCGTATAAATAAACCGATGGTCTCAATTACAGCGGGACAAATGGAAACGATTAACTACCTGCTACCGGGACGGGTTGGAACTTTTTCCATGCATGTTCACAACCAGAATTTAAGCTGTATTCTTCTAAAAATCGCATAGTATTCGGAATCCGCTTCCGTTTCATTTGATACCAAAGCAAGTTAAGAGGCCTAGCTCTCATTTCGAGAGGTTTTACCTCAAAAACTAAGAATTAGTTTCGTTACGTTAAATATTTTCTAATTTTAATATTATCTCTGAAATGTGAGACTGGAAGTAATTGATTAATATTTGATGACTTTATAGCATGAAAATATTACTTACTTAACAGTCTGGTCACATAACGTTAAGCCAAGTAACAGTGCGCAGACCCATGTCCAGGGTACACTAATCCTTATGTATTATTCCAGGTAATTCCATTCGTCTGTATGCATGGCAGGAGGAAACGGAATATTACGTTGATTGAATTCTGAGAACAGTTCTCCGTACGTTTATGGCTACTATAAAACCATTTGATTGCGGGATATACTTTTTTTTTTAGAAATTCATTTTCTTTCACTTACATGAGGTAAACCTGGCAACTTGCATTTTGGCAAATAGAGAAAAATTGGAACTAAAATTCAGACGGTGGGGGAAGTGGAGGGCAAATCGCCCCTGTGCCAATTCAGGCGTTACGAAAGGACTGATATTGAGATGAGAAAGGAAGTCAAGGACAGTTGTTTAAAGGTAGTCGTGAAGAAGAAGAAGAAGAGAGTTGATGACGCCTTTGAGATTTGATCAAGACGTTTTGTTCATTTCTCTTTGTCTTTCCCTTTCTCTCTGTTTTATTAAGATAAGGATATGGAAGTGACAGAGACCCTGGAGTTTATTTACCTTCCTTTTTCCCTCCGTCTGTCTCTCAATTTTTATTCTTTCTTTGATTCTACCTTATTCCTTCCTTCATCCAGTTCTTTTTATCAAGCTATTTATCTATCTATCTCTTCCATCCGTTCCATCTTTCAAACTTCCTTTGCTGCTTTCCCCCTGTCTTTATTTGTTCATTTCTGTCTTTCTGTTTTTCGTTCTTTCTTCCTTCCTTTCTCTCATTCTGTGTTTCTTCTTCCTTTCATTCTGTTTGTCTTTCTTTGTTTCTTTCATCCTTTGTTCGTTTCTGTCTTCCTTCTTTTATTTCCTTCTTTGTTTTTATCTGCTTGTGTCTCTCTGTGTTTCTCTGTTCATTTGTTTGTTTATTATATCTTTCTTTCTGTGTCTCTTTCGTACTATCTGTCTTCCTTTCTTTGTTTCCTTCCGTCTTTTTTGTTGATTTCTTTCTTTCCCTGCTTATTTTCTTCTGTCTTTCTATCGTCCTTCCTTCCTTTCCTCTTTCTTTTCTTTGTAGCTTTCTTTCGCTTTCTTCCTTTCATCCCTGTTTTCTTTTTATTTCCTTCTGTCGTTTTTCTTCTTTCTTTGTTGGTTTCGCTCTTCCTTCTTCATTTATTTGTTTCTTTTTTTGTTGCTTTCTTTCCTTCTGTTTATTTCTGTCTCTTCTTCTGTCTTCCTTTCGTCCTTTCTGTCTGTCTTTCATCTTTAATTGTTTATTATCTGTTTCTTTCTTTCTTCCTTCCTTTCAGTTTTTCTTTGTTACTTTTTGTTTCCCTTTGTTTTTCCTTTCTCTCCTCTCTGTATTTCTGTCTTTCTTTGTTGCTTTCTTTCGTTCGTTCCTTCCTTCTGTCCCCTTTCCTCTTTCCCTCCATCTCTCTATCTATCTGTCTTACTTATCCTCCCTTCCTTTGTCTCGTTGCATTCTTTAATCTTTCTCTTCTTTATGTTATCAGAAAATGTTGGCAAACATTTATAAGAAGACCTCGCTTCATTGTTTTTTTTCTTTTGCTTTGGATCTTTTTCTTCAGAGTGACAATCATGATTATGGGTAAGATTTTGCGTTCTCAGCCTGCAAAGGAATTCAAGATTTTATGAAAATATGAGAAGCACTCAAGTTAATTACAAGTTGATCCATTTCCTGTGTTTTTTGAAAATCAAAATAAACATAATATCATAATGCTAAAGTCCTAGCCCTGTATCAAGTGGATTGCAAACATGGAGAAACAACAAGGAAATCAGACGACAACATTTCTCTCATTGGCTGCCGGAGACATAATTAAACAGAAGTGATCTTGTTGTCTGTCTTTCACGGCTAAAAAAAAGTTCTACTGTTATAACTTACCAGCTGCTTAGATAAATGTTGAAATAAAGCAATTTCTTTAGAAGATCATTTCATGTTTACGGTAGCAAAGAGGATACCTGCACAAAACGTTAAGAAATTCCTCGACGCTACAGTCAGTGGCTATGGGAAAGTCCTGCACTCAGCTGAGTTTACACTCCAGGGGACGTTTCGACAAAACACTTTCATTAAGTGTGTTCCATTCCTCTTAACAAATTCTTCTGCAGACCGTTGAGTCAGCAAAGCCGTCTACGCCCCAACAAAACTTAGTTCCAACAGTTTAACCCACAGAAATCCATGGTAGGGCCATCAGGGGACTTGACAGGAATATCTCTTAAAAGAAATTGCACGAATTCCCGCTTCATATCCGATCCATGTACGCCATCTTTGACTGTGGTCTATAATTGACGCTTTGTCCTGGTAAATGACAAGGTCAAATGTGTCACTACCGTACAGGAAAGGAAAATTCATGATTGTAAAGCTGTTCCGTGTAATAGGCTGTATTTTTTTTTTTTTTTTTTACTTTTGGTCCACTCTAACCAGGTAAGTTTATCAGTAGCATTCTCTACCGTGTAAAAGTAAACGATGACTTGAAATTGATGATTTTCAAGTTAAAGTGTGAAGAGACGGCATTGGTCTGTTTGCAATGAATTTAGAGTAAATCGTATTGTAATATAGATGCAGGCAGGATACACCAGACACCCATACTTCTTATGCGAATGGGACCGCAGGGTGAGAGACAAGCACAAGGAAGTGAAGAATCAGTCCAACCTCTGTGTTTTAAGGGAGGAGGAATGCGGCAAACATAATCACTTATTTCGTGCTAGGGTATTATGTCTCTTACCTAATCTAGCTGGCGCCTATGAATTAATTCCTGAAGATACCAGATAAAAAAGGAGCTATATTTTCGATACTTTTCGTCACTCACTGCAGCTAAGGTTGCAGAAGGGATTTTTACCAGTCTTCAACTCCGCAAGTTAGTGTTAGATAAGAATTTCGAGAACGATATGAAATCACTAGAAAAGGACACATTTAGGGTAGATAGCTTCTTTAAAACACAAGCACGAAACAACCTGGCTATACACAGTGATTGTGCAGGATAAATCCAAATGCACTTTAATGAAAGACGAACTTGAAGAAAATAATCACTCGAAATGTGCTCTCTTCCTTGCTAATCTGGTCGTTGTCAGCGACGAGCAGAGAGCAAGAATATGGAAAACTTTAAACTTTATTTTTTTTATATTGGCCAGTCTAGTAACTGTTGGATTCGGCCCGTCACGATTATCCGTCACGTTTTAGTTAAAAGACACCCCAAGCCCCTGCCGGGACTCGAACCAGGGACCTTCGAGTCGTTGGCCTAACGCCTTAGACCACACGGCTACCCGAAGAACATGGATAACAGATACCAAGGCAGAATAATTCCTAGAATGTTCAGTAGTCTACTATTGCGTGATGAAGAGTCCTGCTAACAATGGGAAATCACTCTGGCGTCGATTGAAAATGATGAATCCTGTGTTTGTATTTCATGGGGTTAGTTCTGTATTTCTAACATTCGTCAGTGATTTTTATTTGAATTGGATTGACCAGTAAAAACAAACACATATTTCAGCATAAGAGATGTAAATTCGTCCCGTGAAGAACTTATTATACTTAGTTTAATTAGCCTACAAAAATGGCTGTAGAGAACATATTTTTGGTTTTCTGTGCTGGATGAACTGAACTACAAAAATGGTAGATACATAATACGTGATAACTTCATGCAATTTTTCTAGTTACACGTTAGAAATAAACAACAAAATAATATTCTATGATTCTTCTATGGTTGAATGCTATGATAAACGTATGGGAAAATGCAATCGTAATTTATTACATAACGTCACAATGTATTCGACTCTTTTCATACACATAAATAGTATTTCGCCAGACAACTACTCTAGTTCTGCGACTCTTACCGCGAAATCTTGTTGTCGGCTGACCGGGAGCATAGGCTTCGTAGCTCGTAAGTCCTTATGTCACTTTCACGTTTCATAGATAATCCACTCACCCAGTATAATAATTTAATGTCATGACTGAGAGATATAGATAGTGGTGGAGGCAATTGAATACATTTTGAATTGTTTGAAAGCCTTGACATGATAAACAAAATGACCTGCATTTTCGTAAGCAGCATTCAAGGGACTTTCAGAATCACCTATTGGCGGGGTTTCCGCCAGGATTTTCAGTTTGGGGTGGGGTGTAAAGTCAAAATTTGGAAGGTGTAAGTGAAGTTTTGTACGGTTTCTATAGATTTTCACAGCAACAATTTTAAAGTTGGAGGGGGTGTCGAGACTTTGGGGGTAAACACCCCCCACAGGTAGGTTCTGACGGAATCACTGCCTATTAGTTTGGAATGGAACTTTATTTTCACGATATCGATTAAAAATGCTTCAAGTTGGAAGTGACCGACAAAATTGCCAAAGAAGAGTTATTTTTCAATGTAAGACATTAACGAAGAAAATTGCCTTTCAACCTACTTAAAGAGGTTTATAAATTGGAAAAGTAACTATGTTCTTTCTTAAAGTGTGATCGGGTATAATTACTGAAAGATTGTATAGATTTTCCTTAGGATCACTAGAATTAGAAGAGAATATTCCCAGCGTTATCCTGATCTGCCAGTGGTTCCCAAACTGTAAAGCGTGTTCCCTTGGAGGCATGAAGAGCTTGCCAGAAAGGTGTTGAAAGAGAAAATCCTTCCTGAGGCAAAAACTCTGCTAGGATTTTCAGTTTGGGGGATTTAAAGATACAATCTGGGAAGTGTAAGTAATTTTTTGTAGGGTTTCTATAGACTTTTAATCGTAAAAGAAAATAATTAAATTGGGGATGTGTACTCGAGAATTTGGAGTATCGTCTGACAGAATCGTTGTCTGAAGCAACTTTAGAAAAAGATAGTTGTAATTATTGAGACAGTATCAGTATTTTTTTAAATACTCTTCCTAGGTTCTTAAGGTTATTACTTGCTACGAATATGGTGACCTGTGTAACCACATACGAAAATAAATAGTTCATAAGATATATTTATTGGAGCTTCGATATTTATCAAATTATGTTCTTAAGAATTACTACATAGACAAGTTACTTCCCAACGTTGGGTTCGTCGTAGATTTGCAAGGGAGCACAGGCTTGAGAAAGATAGTACAAACATAAGACATAAGAAATAACAAACAATGAAATTAGATTTTCCCTGCCGTTCGTAAAGACCAGCTGTTTCATGACAATTGATGTATTGTTGCTAGTCATTCGAAAATTTATTTCCGAAGTAAATTTATAAAAAATTTGAAATTAAGAAACAAGTAGCAGATTTTTATTTAAAAAGAAAAAAAGGTCTGAATTTTTAAAATAATTTTTAAACTATACTGAAGTGTGTATTTATAATTCGATGTGATTAAATACTTCGGCGAGAAATCCTCCTGCGATAGGGGTGAGGAGAGTTTGGCCAAGGTCCGTATTAAATGTACCATCCCACGTTTTGCCTGGTGGGACTGAGAAAAAGCTCTGAGAAGGACTGCGAAAGTCATCGGGGCTCGAGCGTTCGTCATTTCTCCATTGTCTACTTAAAATCAGCGATCGTGACTACAGGATTAGAACGGATAAGTGAATTGTTATGATTTTATTGTTTTTTACGATAAAAAAAAATACTATGTAAAGTTGCAGAACCACTAAAATGTCGTTTTATGATGCAAAAGTTGAACTATAGGTGAAAGGAGTTGATAATACGAAGACGCGAGGTATTCTACAGATGTATTAACCACTCGATTTCTTGCAACCAGTATAGATAGCTCTTGGTCAACAAGTGAATCCGTTCACTTCCATTAGAGCTCTCCCCTGTTATTCAGCGTTGGATATTTTTTGGCACAAAACAGCATAGAATCTGTATTAATCTGCATATAGGCTTAATAGGCGCTCTACGGCTCCCAATGTACTAGGCCATCAACATTCTACGAAATACAGGGAATCGCCTTTTCTCTCAAACCATCTGGGCTGTTGGCTTTGCCATCAGCTTAGTTGAAGCCACGGATTGTTGGTGTTGGGGCATTGCAGAATAGGGTGGGCCGATTTTTTTTCCAGATATTGGAGTTCAAGTTGTCATCAAAAGTTGTGCATTGGTACCAAATTAAGCAATGCCAAATATGGCCCTCCTAAAACAATATTTAACTGGGCCCCTGGATCCCTAAAAGGCCCAATTGTTTTTTTTGCAAAACAAGTAATAAAAATATGATACCAGTTTCCACATTTTGGGTTTCGAGTACTTATGAAAAGTTGTGCATTGGTACACAATGAAGCCATGTCAAATATGGCCGCTTTGGGCCGTCAAACGTTTTTGGCAGTTTTCAAAATTAACATTTTCTCGGGCCCAGGTAAATATTTTTTGATCCGGCTGTGTTTCGGCCAGTCGAAAACGAGTGATTTTTTTTTTAAAGACATTTGAGTTTGAGTAGCGTATAAAAGTTGTAGAATGATATGTTATGTTTGTTCGCCGAAACACAGCCGGATCAAAAAATATCTAGCAAGGTCCCGGAGCCCAACAAAATTTTAGTTTGAAAACGGCCATATTTGAAATGACTTTATTTTTTACCAATGCACAACTTTTGATGACAACTCGAACACCAATATCTGGAGAAAAAAAATTCGACCTACCCTATTGCAGAAATATTCCTTTTTTATACCTAAAGACGATTCACCGCCAAACTCACACTTCAGATACATTATCCGGAAACAGTCGGTGCTGGATAGCTCGCTTCAGAGGTTGTTCCCGAGTCAGGTCGTGCGATATGATTGAATGATTTTTGGACGTGAAACAATTGGACTATGAAATCTCAATCTCCGTTGACAACACTCAGCAACTTTCAAAGGATTGTGTTAAACTGCGTTGAGCAGGGCCTCCCTATTCATGATCACGAGAGATGGTCAACCTCTGGAGGTCAGCCCTAAGGAGGTAAGAGCTTACCCTCCAACCTGGTACGAACTCCGAACCCCGTGCTGGAGTCTTAGGTCAAGTGAAGACCGATGGTGAACTCTATGCTGGATTCTGTGGTCAAGAGGAGGCCGATGCTGAACTCCATCCTGGAGGCTGAGGTCGAAGGCCAAGTCAGAACTGGAGTGGAAGTCGTGTGGAGGTTAGTGGCGAACTCCGAACTGGAGGTGGAGGGAAGGTCGAAGGATAGATCAGTGCTGGAAGAGAGATCAAGTGGAGGATAAGGACGAACTTCGTGCTGAAGGGTGAAGTTGAAGGGGATCAGACCAAAATGGATTTCTATGATTGGTGACCGGGCCAAGTTACCTTGGTTGCGACAGCGACATTGCATGTTATCGTACGAATATATTGTTTTCCGTTACTGTGCTGTTCACTATCAGTAAACGTCACTGCATTTAAATTTTAATGCTAATACCACCCATCCTTCGGGTCAGGCCATGACGTATGGTATATGCAATTTATTGTTAATAGTCTAAAAGTTTATTATTGTGTTTCAGTGCAAAATTTTAGTTATTGGTTTACAGCGCTAGGCTAGGTTCGAAGAGAGAATTGTTCGCACTGCAGGCATCCTCTTGCATCTTGATTCTGCCAAGGATGTTATAAGCTGGCGTGCAAAATGTCCTTATTCATTATCTAAAAGATATAAAAACATAAATAAATACCCTCTGTTAGACTGAAAGTAATAACATTCGTTAGATAATTTCTTTCCCGATCGTCCATAGCTCAGTTGGTCGAGTGTTGCCCTCACCTTTGGAAGGTTCTGGGTTTAATCGAAGCGACCGATGATCATGACAGATTTCGCCTGGTTTTCTTGAGTCACACCAGGCTAATGTCGGAATGGTACTTAAATAAGGCAGGGCCAAATCTTTCCCATTGTAGTTGTAATATTATGCGCAAGTTTGTGTTCATATCTGAAATCATGTTACCTAACTAACCTACAGTGCATAGAGGACGAAATTTAGAATAGCTGACCCGTTTCATCAATTTTGTAGAATACAAATTAAGAGAGAGAGAGAGAGAGAGAGAGAGAGAGTAAAAAAAGGAGAGATAAAGCTATTCGTAATCATTAATTTTCTATTCAACGTTTTTGCTTTAAAAAGCTTGCATTAAGACAAAAAAACATTTATTTTTAAAAATAGAGA